>CAJVPQ010001564.1:0-17461 GCA_910591825.1 Funneliformis caledonium
GTTTCGTTACTGGTTCATGAATGTTCGTGTGGCATCATTAAGTAGAAAAAAAAAAAAAATTTATTTACTAAATTATTATTATTATTATTATTATTATTATTTTGTAACAATTAAACAATAAAGAAAACCTTTTTTATGCAAAGTTAAATTATAAAGGCAATTTGGCTGAATCAAAACTTTAATCGTCGTATAACTTGTTCATTGTCATTTAACAACCCAAATGAACATACATTTTACATTAATGTCATTGTGAGATCTTTATATTGTTTGAACGAAATTGTTCGCGGGTAATTTGCTTAAAAGAAAGTCTCTCAAGTGCCCGACTACCAAATTTGACATGATAATAATACGCAAAAAGCAATCATGCATAATTCACACAATAACACATTCACCAAATAATTCATTTGGTAAGAATCGCTGCGGCCAGTAATATCTAACAACGATTTTTGTAAAGAAGCATCAAAAAAATTTCATGTACTCAATAGATCACCGAACATATTTGTTGCATAACCTTCAATTAAAAATTCTTTGTCAATCCGTGCATTTTTGATGAAATGCAATCCTTAAGACAAAGAGTTGACAAGGATTGTTCAATTTTCCGAACCGATTTTTGGTCTCGGAACATATCATGTCATGACAACCACCTTTGAACATTAGGTTCTTGAGTTTGGTTTAAAAAATTGTTTCAGTTTTTTTTTCATTGAAGCCGGTACCTCGGATCTTTTCTTTTTTGGAAGTGTCAGAGTATTTTTTTTTTTTTTTAAAAAAAAAAAGGAAACTGAAAAAAAAAAAATTATTTTCGGCAATTTAATACAATGCATTAGTTTCAATTCACCTAATAAATCTATTTATGGTAAATAAATAAATAAATATTTTTTTTTTTGCTTATTATTATTTTATATAATAATTTTACTAAATATATGACAGCTACGTTACACACAAATCTCACACCATCTGTTGTGACAAAAGATGAACAAGTGACAATTGAAATATTTAAACAGTATGGCTTTTTTGGGTATGGCGAATGACCGACGAGTTTGAAATCCGGTTAAGAAACCTTTTTTTTTTTCCTTTACTTTTATAGGAGCTTAACTTCAGTCGCTCCAACCAAGCCCACCATGTAAAAGGGCGTGTGATACGAAATTTGGCCCTTCCAATGAATCCATAAATCAATTGATTTTCTCCATATGAAAAAAAAAAAGGTACAATAATATAATCCTAGTATAAGCAGGGTAAAGACGGGAAATTAACTGAATAACGTAACCGTTTATTTTGTTTCGCCAACATGCTGTGTTGCACATTCAACATTCAATAGAGTATTGGTTAGTCAGTATACAGAAAGAATTTACAATTTTGGATTTAATTGCCGCCCTCTTTCAGTTTAAATTCTTTTATTTAACAGATCAGATCATCCTAAAGGTTTTCCTTTGTCTTTAATATAAATTATTTCCTTTTAATTAATATAATTTTTATTATTATCATTATATTATCATTATTATTATTATTATTTTATTTTATTTATTTTTATTTTTATTTTTTTCTATTATTGTTTTTATTGTTTTTATTACTTTATTACTTTTTATTATTTTCTATTTTATTTATTTTATTTTTAATTTTTTTATTATTTTTTTTTTTTTTTTACATTACACTTTTTTTTTGTACTTTTTATTATTATGCCCCCACAATTGTTGAAAAAAAATTGTCATACGTGAAAATTTTTTTATCCAGTAACACATCCGTAAAAAAAACAATTCAAAATGGGCACATAAATAAAAAAAAAAAAATACAAATAAATAAATAAATAAATAATTAGTATAAGCCTAATACATACCAAGTTACAAACTGTTCCCTTATAAAAATTATTGTGCCAAATCTGTATCTTGTCGCTCAACTGTGTATAATTATTCTCCCCCAACTACAACAACAAAAAAAAAAAAAAAATTTTCATATTCATACCGAAAAAAAAAAAAGGTCACCAGTTTTGTTGTACGAGGACCACATAAAGTCGCTCAAAACAGACTAAGTGTAAATTATAACACACACACAATTTCTCTCCCGACTTTTCGCACACGTAACGAAATTTTTTAGTATTTTAAGCGCTTATGATAAATGGGGAGTTTTCAGTCCTAAAAAAAAATATAAAAAAGCGTCCAGTTTTTTATGCCTCGTCTTTATTTCACTTTCATTTTGCAACAGCTTGTGTTTGCTGCGCTGCATAACAAAAGTACAACCTGTGGTGGTCTGTGTGTTTCGTTTACACTTTAACCTATTGATAAAAAAAAAACAAATTTATTTTCTCTACAAAAAAACTCAGAGACTTGTTAACAGTTGAAACGATTTTTAACGAGAAACACACAACTACACACGAACGTTTATATTTTCTCTACTCAAAAAAAGAAACGTATAACCACACACTCTAGCTTTTTTTTTTTTTTTTTTTAAAAAAACCTCACCTTTTAAAATAACTCTCCATTATCACCCTTCTTTTTACAATAAAAACACTTATCACACCACAAACTCTGTCTCTTTCTTTTACCCTTTCAAAAAAAAAAAAAAAAAAATTTTGGCGATCTGTGAATTACAATTTTTTTTTTCTTGGACCATTCAAAAAAAGATTTCCCCCTTTTTTTTTTTTGTTGAAGACAAGAAATAAGAAATACACCACAATTCACGAAATAATTAACGAACTTAACGTCATAGTATAATTTATTTGTCATGACAACAACTGAACACATTCGAAATCCTTTGACTAATCATACAATGCCTTCACAGTCAAATGATATGCTCGGCTACGAAGTATATAATGATAACACCTCCCATGTTATATGTTCCGAGGGAGAGCCTTTATTTCATGAAGAGACGGGAAAGTACGATCTAGACACCGTTTCCGTGTTCGTCGCAAAATTATACCAGTAAGTTGGATCCTTTTTTTTTTCCTTGTTATCCGTCTGAAGGGTAAATCGGCTCGAATGGGTTTACTAAAGTCATTCGAGGATTCATGAAAAAAAAAATAATATGTCTACCTACATGTTTTGTATATTGTAACATCACACACACAATTGACCATCATCTTTAATACGTTCATTTTATTAAATGTGACCTTTTATATGCGATCTTACGCTTGATTAGTCCTAGTTATCGACGTTGATGATTTGATCTTTTTATTAATTATCTTCAATCTACTATTGTTAGACTTCTTGATTGCGATGACTATAAAGAGTACCTTACGTGGAACGATACTGGAGACGTGTTTGTGATTTGCAATATGGATGAATTTGCACAAAATGTTTTACCAAAATATTTCAAGCATTGCAAATTCACATCGTTCGTCCGACAACTTAACGTAATTAATATGATTCATTGTTTTGTCCATTGATTCCTCTCTCAGGCTTATACTTACATACATTAAATGTGTCTTAGATTTATGGATTTTATCGAGTTTCGGATGCTCGCAAATCAAAACATGTACGGAGCAAGAATGCATGTGTATTTTCTCATTCCCAATTCAGACGTGGTCGACAAGATTTATTGCCAAATATACGCCGCAAAGTATCAAAAACGCTCAGACGAAAGGCGCGTAACACTGAACCTTCATTATCACAAAGTCACATTGTTGATGGAACAACGTCTATGCAAACCATTTATGGTTCCAACCCATTGAATAAGGGCAGCAATATAAACAAGGATTTAAACGGAAATAATTCATTAAATGTCTATTCAGAACCGAAAGACTTTCTGCTTGTTTCGGACAAGTCTGATAGCGATGCTGTTATGCGTAAAAGGATCTCTGATTTAACAGCAACAACGGAAAATTTACGAAAGGATTTAAAGCAGATGAATAGCATCGTAAATGATCGTTTGCTTCCGGAAGTCAGGAGTTTGACCGAAGGTTTACAAAAACATCACACGCATTTGATAGCATTGACACAATTGGTTACCTGCGCTCTTCCAGATGGTAAATCTTTTATTAAGGAGTCGATTTTTTTGGGGGTCGTAATCGTTAGGATGATTATTAACGTTTGATCTTGTTGTCTCTTTAGGTGTTCAATTGCTACATGATGTAACAAGAGGATTCACAAGGCACATGCCATATGAAATACCGTCAAAGCGTATGCGTTATGATGACAAGCCAACCGTCAAAACAGAACAGACATCCGTTCCAACGGTTCCCTCCTCAAGGGTTCCGTCAGCTTATAATTTATTCACATCAAATTCCGCTAATCCTAATAATAATTTAATGAATGGCAATAATTCTTCACCGACCCTTCAAACATCATCGGTCACCCCATCAGCACTTACAATACCGTCTGATTCGCAATCCACATTTAATAACACATCTATAATGGGAGAATTTCAACAAAGTCCTCATAATACACAACAGAATCTTGCAGGCTTTAACGAATCGTGGAATAATGCCACGTCCGTGATGATAACAGATCCCGTCAACACCGTTCCAAGTTCTAATATTCCTTATACCATGTTCCCAACAACGACCACCTCACAGTCTCCAATATTGTACTCACCTTCCTCAAATCAACAACATTCACCACCACTTTCACACCACTCGCAAGTACCATCTCGATCCTCTTCGATAGTAACATTGAGTCCCGAATATGTTGATAACCCAGCAAATTCGAATTCCAATGATATGCTCAACAATGCGCCTACTGTAACAAGTCCAAGCCACATTAACGCGA
Organism: Funneliformis caledonium; assembly: GCA_910591825.1. Classification (NCBI taxonomy): domain Eukaryota; kingdom Fungi; phylum Glomeromycota; class Glomeromycetes; order Glomerales; family Glomeraceae; genus Funneliformis; species Funneliformis caledonium. Next base: position 4,698 of record CAJVPQ010001564.1, read on the forward strand.
GTGGTGCGAATAGTCCGGTTAACCGAGGAGATGTTGTTGTTGCACCTTCTCCGACCTCAAGTTCATCATCCCCAATATCCACGACCACTTCAAATAATTTAAATTATTACGATAATCCCATTTTGCACATGTACACTCAAAACTTCAATTATTAATTAGCTTTAATTTTAATGGGATGGATGATGAGAAATATATTAATATAATCATATATGTGATGGCGGTGATTGGAGTCTATGTTCGGGCTTTAATAATAATATTTAGCGTGGTGTTCAAAGAGTTGGTTATCTCTTATTAGTAATGGACAATGGATTGTGGATTGCCAACTAGAACATGAAGAAAAGGGAAGCAGGCCCTATCCCTTTTGGAAGCATTTGATGGGTTATCCGTACACTCTCCTAATTTCTTAATCGTAATGTACTCAAATCATTTTTCTTAATTCTTTATTTTTACCCCATTTATCATATACATATACATACATATACATATATATACTTCAAGCGTGTGTGAACTTAATTTTCATGATATAATGACTGCAGAAGTTATGAATGTTTTCTGCAACCAAAAAATTTCTTTTTAACGATTTTTTTTTTTCTTCTTTAAAAGAAGGCTATGACAAAAAAAAAAAATTTAGCACGTGTGTGTGTGTTTTTTTTGTTATGGACTTTTTTTCTTGTACATAAATTTGTACACTGTAAAAATTCCAATCACCTTTTTTTACGATGTTACATCATCATAATTCTTGTATTTTTTTTAAAAAAATCTTTTTTTAACCATCATTATTATATATACACTTAACGGTTATATAAATATAAATATATTACTATCTTTCATTTACTTATTCTATAGTACCTTATTTTACTTTACTCAACCATTTTATTTGTCGATTACATGCTTGTTATGTTTTCGTTTCTCCTATTTTTTTTTTCTTTTTATCCTCATTTTTATTATATACATATATATTACTTTACATCATATATTATTTTATTACAGCGATATGTTGTTTTAAATACATCATTATCATAATCATACAAATAAATATTGGGTATTTCCTTTCCTTTTTTTTTTAAGATTCTATACATATTATTATTAACATCATATATATCAAACATACCTTTTTATATATAAACTTATCCTCTTTTTTTTTTCTTTCTCCTTCACTTCTATCTTATTCACTTCTTTTTTTTTACACTTGAAGAGATTTCATCATTGAGCAGGAGAATGTATCCTAGTAGGATACTAGTTATTGTAGTAGTAGTAGTCGAATGACGTTATTATTGGAAGTGAATAATGTAAAAGAAATTTATTTGTGAAAGAAAAAAAAAAAAAAATTAATTAAAATATATCTATTCTATCTACCATCTATCAAATTTTGGGTGTAATGTTTGTTTTCGTGCACATGAACGTAAATCATTTTGATCCTGATAAATAATGCAAGAAATATTTTGGCATGTGGGTAAATAAAACCTTTTTTTTTTTTTGAAGGTAACCACTCGAGTACAATGATAGCCCCATTTCGAGTTGAAAGTAGTGTTTCCCTTCCCACAAAAAATATTTTTTCTGTACGATACAGACATCGTCATATGGTTAATACAAATTGTTTTTTGGTTACCTCATGATGATTTCATGTGTAACACTCTTTTAATTCAAAATTCCTACATTTGGCAATTCCTAATTGAACTTTAGCAATCGAACGGTTTTCTCTCTTGTTTAAACTTTAGGGTGACGGCGCACAATTAAGTAAAAAAAAAAAACCGATTGGGTAACGGGTTTTGAACGATGGAGTGTAACCTTTGTATCGAGTTTCAATTTCTTTGATGATGATTTCGTGTCTCATTGTTGAAGGTACTCTGACCCGGAATTAAAAATTATACTTGAACATTTATAGTAAGATTTCCTGAAATGAAATTAAATTATATTTCACTCGCATTTTTTTTTTTTATATGTACAGTAAGTATATATATTATATTATTATTATTATTATTATTATAATATTAATTTTTTATTCTATTTATTTATTTATTACGAATGAATGTGTATTATTATTATTATTTATCATATTGATTAATACTTAAAGACAAATAAAAAAAAAAAATTAAATCAAAACTACATGAGCAACAGCAAGTACGCATTTGAAGTAGAAGATAGATCTTTATTTTTTTATTAAAAAGGAAAAATGATGTAATTTTCATGATGGTTATCACGTGAATTCATATATGTAATAATAATTCCTAATATTGATTTTAATGTCATGTAAGAAAATTTCTCGATTGCTGTAATCGCTTGTATTTTAATTTATGATAATGTTATTTCAACATATTTTTATCATCATTAATAACTACGTCACAAATAAATACAGTACATTTTCAATTAAACCTCAAATATTACTTTCTCCGTTGATTTATCTACTTTTCTTATAAAAAAAAAAAAGTCATATTTATGAAAACTTCAATACTATACATTTTTGATAAAAAAAAATTATATATATATAATAACAGTAAATTAACAGATCATTTTTTATTTAGAAAATTATTAAGTAAAAAAATCATAATTAGTATTTAATAAATATTAAACGAGAATAATTTACTAAATAAGAATAATTAAAGATATATTTAGAATAAAAATGAAATATTAAACTTTTAAATTTCTGTTGCATCTATTTATAATTATTATTAAATAATTCACTTTATTAAAAATATAATATTTATTATATATAATCTTGCAATAGAAAAGAGAAAATAAAAACAAGTTAAAGTTAAATTTGAATCACACGTTGACCTAAAAATCATATTTGATATATATAAGTAAAATTTATTTTTTTCAGCAGTTTTCTTTTTTTCTATTGCAAAAATCTTATATATTATATTAATTTATTATATAAATCTGAATTCAAAATATCTATTTGTAAATTATATGATAATATTTAATTAAATATCATCATAGATTTTATAATAATATTTATAATTACATTACAAATTTTATTTTCTTACAATCAAAAATCTTTTAACTGAGCAGTGTGTAATATCAGTCAATTATTTTTTACTATGATCAATTTGAAAATTTCCAATTTTTCGTTATAAACCTTTAGTATTATTTATTATTAATCATTTACTATTTGATGATTTTGCTAGTATAATTAGTTACTAATCATTTATTTTATTATTATGACAAATTGTAAATTACTATTAGATAATATTATTTAATATAGTTTAATAACTAATTATTAATTTATTTATTGAAAGTGCATTTTTATAATATTTTTTAAACTATTGTCACTTTTTTAACAATTGTATTTTAAAGAACTCTACCTTTCGCAAGTACTGATAGTTGTTCAAGAGAAAGTAATTGATTACCTTTGAATAAAATATTTTGTGTTATTTATATTATCAAAGAAAAAAAATTTTTTTGGAAAAAATAAGACATGTAAAATAAAAAAGAAATATCATTGTTTTTATGAAAAATAGTTTAATAAAGCTAAAAAAAAGTCTAATAAAGTTTTTGAATTAAACTATTTTGTGTAAACTAATAAAACAGTTACTTAGCACTATGTGATCTCATAACTGTGACACTACCATACCTTACATGTATTTGCAATAAAAATGCTAATATATGACAAAATTTATTTATTTAATGTTGCATAAGTTTACAAATCATAGACTTATTTACTAAAATCTTTCTTTACTTATATAATTTCAAAAATGTGACAAACTATTTAGATTTTTATTATTTTTAGATTTAATAATATTTTAAATACTCCTTTTTAATTTATGCTGATCATTATAATTTATTGGAATAACTTGAAATAACTGAAAATATTTATATGACAGTTTTGTATTTTAATTATTTCTCTATATTATAAATAATATCTCTTATCTGAATTGTATATTAAGAAAAACTTAACACCTTTTTAATTTATATAAGAATTATAACAGATCATTATAATTTATCATAAGACTCCATTAATAATATTGATATCTCCTATCTGAATCATATATTGAGAAAAGCTCTACATCTTTTTAATACTAATTAAACTTTGTATTAAATGTGATTAAAGTACAACTAATATATAATTATTAGAAATAATTTATATAATAAATTAACTAATTGATATATTTGGTAATTTAAAATTTTTATACTAATTAAACAATATATATCTTTATATTAAAAGTGATTAAAATATAATTAATATATAATTATGTAAGAATAACTTCTTTTTTTTAGTATTTTAATAAATGGTTATCTGTAGTATCTAAATTAAAATGTATAACTCCTTTTATTAGTAAAAATTTTTATTTAATTAATAAAAATATTTTTCTTAAATATATTAAAAGTTTTAATAATATAATTATGCAAAAATGATAATTTAAAAATTTTAAACTCAATTTAAGTATAATTAATATATAATTATATGAAAATGACTCTTTATTAATAAAAATTTTTGTTTAATTAATAAAAATATTTTTTTTAAATGTATTAAAAGTTTCAATAATATAATTATGCAGGAATAATTTTTATAATAACAAATCTGCACATATACATATATTATATTTGATTTCAAATTTTGACTTTTATAATAAATATAAAGATAATAATAATATGATTTAATAATTTTTTTGTGTATATAAATATTTATAAATTTTTTACAACTTACTCATTAAAAAAAATTCAAAAATATTAGCTAGTATGATGTGATCAATGATTTAATTAATTTAAGATATGTTTATCAAAAAGATTTTGAAAATGCTAGTAATAATAAATATGCCAGTATTTAGGATCAAATATCCTAAGAAATTAATGTAAATAATTCTATATAAATCTTTGAAAGACAGTGCCAAATTAAGTAGAATGTATTAGTTTATAATTATGAAAATATAAAAAGAATTAGAATAAAAAATCCTAAATTAAAAAGTTCTAATAGATACTATATGATATAAAATTTTATGAAATGATAAAGGATGAATTTTGGTTAACTCAAAGTAATTATAATAATTTAATAAATTTATTATTTGTTTTATTTAATATATATATTAATTAATTTTTATTTTTAGATCTCATAAGAAGATCCTATATTAAGTAACGAGTAGACAGAAGACAGTTAGAGTTTAAAAATTGAAGTAAAGGAAGGAAAAATAATAGAAAAAGAAGTAGTAGTAATTTAAGTAAATCAAGAAGTGGAAGAAGAAGTAGATCAAGAAGAAGCAAATCTAGAAGAAATAGATTTAGAAATGAATCAAAAAGAAGAAATAGGAGGAATAGGAAAGATAAGAAGAGTGATAGGAGAAGAATAGAAAAAAAGATTAATTTTAATTTTTTTTTATTTTTATTTTTAATTTTAATTTTTGCAATTTTTTTTTATTTTTTTTATCTTTTTTAGTTATTTTAATTTTTTATTTTAATTTTAATTTTTGTAATCTTTTTTTATCTTTTTGTTTTTTTAATTTTTTTTTATTTTTTTTTTTGTATATTTAGTATTTTTTTTCTTTGTTTTTTTATTATATTTTTTTTAAAATAAATCATCATGCATTATGCATTGTTTAATTGAAAAACTAATATTTACTTTATATTTGATAAACTTGACACTGTGATTGATTTTCAATTTATTATTGATATATAAAATTTTCTAATGTATGCAAATATTTTATCAAAGTGTAGATTTAAATATGTAAAAAAAAATATTCAATGACTAATACTTTAACTAGCATGATATAACATCCTTTTATTAAATATGAAAATCTGATATAGATCGTTAAAATATATAAGTTTTTAAATATAAAAAATTAATGATTTACTTAATATTATAATTACCGTATACTTTGCAAAGTACTTTGACCTTAATATTATATCATAAACTTTGTGATAAACTTTGATCATAGTATTTTATAAACTTTATAGATTATAAAACTTGTGATATTTAATCAAAAAATGTATGTATAATTTTCATATGAATATGCATTATTAGCATTAATTATGCAACTTTTAATCACTGATTGCATTATTATGCATAATTTATTTTAATTTTTAAAAAAATAGTAATTCCATATATTTCATATATTTTTATTTATTTACGCTATATTATTCATATTTTTTTTTACCATGTTTTTTTTCTTTTTTTTTTAAAAAATAGAAATTTTTGTAATTTAAATATAGAATTATTATAGGATTAGATAATTAATAGAATCTAAAAAATATTTTATTTAATTTTATGACTTTTTTTGTATTTTTTTTTGTCTCTTTTAAAAAAGTTGTCATCATGAGATAAAAATTAAAATAAACATGTTTTTTCATTTTTTTGTAATATAATATTTATTTCTTCTTTTAATAAAAATCTTGCTTGATTATAATCATATTTAGTTTTAAAATCTATTTTTAATTTATTATTTTTTTATTTTTCTATAAAAAAAATTAAAAATAAACAGAAGAAAAGTTTTAACTTACCAAACTCAAGAATAAGCTGAATTAAACAAAAGAACAAAAATCTTAAACTTTAAAGAGAAGCATATTGACAGAACATTTATAAAAGATATATAAAAGTAATAATTTAGTATTTTTTTTTTAAAGAAATACATATAATTTTTTTAAAAAAAATTTTTTTATTTATATACAGTTTTGACAACAATATTGAAAAAGATATTAAATTAAAATGTGAGGTTCAATACTAAACTTGATATATTAATATCAGATCAAAAAAAACTAGAGGAAATAATCATAAAGTTGGAAAAGGATTATACAAAATATATAGGTATTGATAAAACTTTTGAAAAAGTAAGAATTGTTTTATATTATTTCAGTTTATATTTTTTATGTAAAAGTACTGATATATATTATATACTAAATATAAACTATACTTTATTTTAAATTATTTTATTATAGAATCTGATTAAAAATATAGCAAAAAAAATACTAACTAAATTAATATATCTAATACAAGAAAAATTATGAGAAATTACAGAAGAATATATATCAGCAAATTACTTTAAATTTTTTGATAAATTTATCTAAAAGCGTTAAATATCTTTTTATGAAAAAAATATTTATCATACTGTCTCACTAAATACCGTAAATATTATATCTCTAATTCATAATGTTAAAATATTATGAAGGTTCTGATGTTGTTTTAATAATTATTAATAAGTATTGAAAATATTAAAATTATATATAAATTTATCACATTTATATTTAAGTGAGCAAACTTACCTAGCTACTATAAATAAATACTAATGTAGAGATTCAAAGTTAAAAAAAATCTAAAAAATTAAAGAAATATCAGATTAAATTATTTGTTCTAATAAAAGAAAGTAAACGAACTATCTACTTAACTTATATTTTAAATAAAGTTTGGGAATTTAAGAAGTAAATATCATTTCAAAAACCTATACCACTGTCATATGTAAAATTCTTCTAAATCCTAAAATGGTAAATATACAAATTTTTGAAAAAATTGTTAAATTGCATATGAATAAAATTTTAATAAATTTTCTAAACTTACTAATATATTAAATAATTTAATTAAAAGATACTAAAACTTATAAATAAATTAAATATTTTAATTATAATTTTTTTTATTTAGACAAAACTTGATAATGATGATAATGCTTAGAGCAATACATCAACCACTTCAATCACTACCTTAAATATCTTTAACACCTCTGATTATATTATTGACAAAAATAATGTTCATAAATGTAATAATAATAAATTTGATGAAGATAATGACAAATACAACAATAAAAATGATGACGAAGAATTAATTTAATAATGTAAGTCATATTTATTTAATATAATTAGTATTTTATTTAATGTTGCGTAAGTTTATATATTACTGACTTATTTTTGCCAAAATCTTTCTTCAACATTTTCAAAATGTATATCAGTTTTCTTTTTTTAGTTTTTTGAAAGGAAAATGGATTTTTTTTATTTGATTATAATAGAATTAATGAAGGGAAATAGACTTTTTCATTAATTCAATGTAAGCCATATTTATTTATATAAAATATTTATTTAATGTTATATAAGTTTATATATTACTGACTTATTTTTATCAAAATCTTTCTTCACTTAAATACTTTCAAATGTGATAATATTATTAATTAATAAAAAAAGAAAATTTTACTTATTTAATGAAATAAATCATAATGTTAATAAAAAATAAGTATTATATAAATGAACAATGATTTACTAAATTTTTCAAATTAATTACCATTAATTAAAATATTAATAATAAAATCTATAAAATTTTAAGAATTTATCTGTTATAAACCTTTAAAGTATTATACATTGTAAACTTTAGAGAATTCCTCTTCATAAATCATTAAAATATTATGCATTATATATTTTCAAAATACAGTCAACTCTTAATATAGCGAACTCTTAATATAACAAATTTTTTGAACAAATATAATAAAAATACTCTTGTTATAGCGAATTGGCCAATAAAATCTCTTAAAATCTTCACTATAGCCTTATAGTGAAGTTGAGGTTTAGGATATAGAGTTCATTATAACAAGAGTTGACTATATTACATATTATAAACTTTTAAATTATTATGTATTGTAAAAATATCAAAGTATTATATATATTGTAAACATATGAATTACTATGATATTATCATATTATACATTATAAACCTTCAAAATATTATGTGTTATAAACTTTTGAATTATTATGCATCATAAAATATTGAAATATTATAATATGTAATTTTTTGATAGGCTCATAACCTTACATAAGATTACGAGGTATAAGGTTTATGTAATACTTTATATTATTAAATTTATTGATGTAACTTAGTATTTATAGATAATACAATTTGAATTTCTAATAATATCGAAAAATTAACTTTGATCTTTGATGTTGCTTAATCCTTTTTTTGATTTTAATTCTATGAAAATTAATCATGATAAATCCTTTATTATTACTTTTAAGTTAACTACAAATAATATCTCACTTTTTAGTGATTATTTAAAAATACACGTTACTTTTCTAACTTTGAAATTTTCAGAATCAACCCATTATTTTGAAGTCTGGATCTTAACTTTATATAACAAAAATTTCATCAAATAACAAATCTCTAACGAAATTTCTAACTTTATTCTTAAACTAAAATATAAATTGTTAACTGATAAATAGCTTAAATACATTTATAATATAATTTTAATTCTATATCTAGAATATAAAGTTAGGCCTATTATTTTCTTTTATAATAAATATAATGCTTTTTTTATCAAAGTTAGAAACTTTATCAAATATAAACTTAGATTTTCTAAATTATCACTAAACAGTATCTTAACAAGCAATTTATTCTATAAATTTAATGATCTTTTATAATGATCCAATCTAAATTATAGCATTTTACTATTATGATCAATGGAAATTCAAGATATTCTTTACTTATATTATTAGATTAAAATAATTTCAAGAATATTATTAGTTATATGATAATCTTTTAGCATGTTAACCTATTCAACTTAATAATATAAGACATAATAATTTTATTAAAAATACAATTTCACTATACCTGACGTAATTATTTTTATTTCATAGGTTATTTTACATAATAAAATACTTTAAAATATATGAAGAAAATATATCTTTATTATTTTTGCTATTTTAGAAAAAAATTGAATTAGTTCTTTTAAAAACAAACAAATTTTATTCTTAGATCAACTGATTTATGATGATATAGTTTTGTCAGAACTTAATAATTTATCTCTCAAACAAACCTTAAAAAACCACTTAGATCAAGTTCAGTCTCAAAGGTTTACTATTCTTAAAAAAAATAGTTTTTATTAACCTTATATACTCTAATAGAATTAAGGATCAATTCTACATCTAAGAAATTTTCACTATCTGGATACAAATCTTTTTCTTCATATGATACAAACATTTTAGTAAATTGGATCACTTTATAGACTCTTTCTGATAATAACTACTAAACTTATCATATTTAGGATAAACTATTTTTAAAAAATCTTATAAGGTCAAAAAGTTACAAAACAAGATTATTTTTCAATATTTTTTATAAATAAATCATTCAAACAACCTTAGATCTTCCTTAAAAAAGAACAACACATTTATAGAATGCATTGGTTGCTCTTTTAACATAAACTCAGCAAAGATACTTAATTATATAAGTTATTTGATTAAATGCAGTAGTATATTAAAAATTGACCTATTTCAAATTATCAACGTGATATTTTTTTTATCAGTTAATTTTAAAAAACTATATTTTAAAAAAGAATATTAAAGCCATTTCAGATCAGACTATTTAATATTATAAAAGGATGTGTTTTGACTCAACTAGCTCTAGTGGGATATCACCATATAATATAATTATATTATATGGATATCCCACTTGCCCTAAATTATATTACCACTATATAATCTGGACACCACCATATGATCTAAATACCACTATATAATCTGGATACCATCATATGATCTAAATATCATCATATAATCTGGGTACCACCATATGATTTAAATAATATAATTTAATTATCACTATATAATCTAAATAATATAATCTAATTATCACCATATAATCTATTTATTTTCGCGTATCAGATATCTTTTTTATACTCTAGTTATCCTTTTAATTCTTTCTTGCTATCTGTATTTTTTACCACTATATAATCTAACTACTACCCATCATTTAACCTAACTACCACTACATAATCTAAATACCACGCTTTTCTTCTTGTTTCTGAGTTGTTTACATGCTAAATTCTATAATGGAGTTATTGGTCCTTTGTAGTTGTTTGGATATCTGGTTTTATGTTGAGGATGCTGACCTCCTACGTCTGATTGGATGCTGGATTCTATATTGGAGTGCTTACCCTTTGCGCCTATTTGGTTGCCTATTTAAATGCTAAATTGTGGTAAAAAATTCACGTCAGATAGCGCAGTAATTTGATTTAAATCTGCGTCTAAATTTGGCCGGCACTATGGCATAATTCAGGCTGATCTTTAGGGCATGTGATTTAGAGGATCTAAGCTGACACTATGGTAGCGACTTGGTAGTATCCTGTAGCTGTCATGGAACTAGCAGAGAATCTGAGTATTTCTATTAGTTTGCCAGTTTCAGGCCAGCTTGGATGTCGAAATATTATGCCCAAAGTTCTGGCTGAAATTGTAGAATAATGCTGGTCGAATTTATATTGTGTCTTACTGCACCATGGTCACATGACTTTCACTGACCTGTAGGTCAAAAAATTCAAAATGCAAATGTAAATATATCGCTGATATTTGGTCAATGTATCCCTATAATAAATGAAATTAAAGACAGGATTATTCTGTATAATCCTCATTATACATTAAGTTATGTACCTTACTTATAATTTTGGATCAGTCTAAAATATATTACCATTCTCTATTACTATTACCTACTCGTACCCATTTACGGTTAATATCCATTTGTGAGAATTTCTTACCAAGAGGATTGCTACTTAATGCTTACTCATCATTTTTATCACACCAAGTAAGATAATCCTGATATAAAGTAGCATAACATATTTGTTTACAAAGAACGTCCTCAGACCATAATGAAACATAATCTATTATAAATTGTTTGATATTAGAATAAGACATTTCGCTAAAGCTTACTATCTTATTTTATTTTCCATTTTCCTGATAACTAATTGCATTTTTAAACCTAGTATTTTCATCTCTAAGCCTATTAACTTCTTCTCTTAATAAATCGATCTCTAATTGCATATTTAAAATCTTGCAAGTCAGTGTGAGTTCACATTGTAAATTAGTGTTTTGCCATCTCAAAGAATAATTTTCAAAATCCATTGTATACACTTTAAGATAATTATTTTTTATATATCTTTAATAATAAAATATATCGCATTTTGTTCTATAAAAAATCATCAAAGAAGATACCAGAAGTACTTTGTTAAGTTTTTTTGCCGTCCCTATAAAAATTCTCTATCCCTATAAGAAAAATTCTTGAGAACATTCTTAGGAATAATTTTGATATCATTTTTGGGCTTCTTAACTTGTTTTATTGAGTTCTTTACTACTTGTCCTTAAGAATCCTATCAACCCTAAGAAATTTTAAAGTTCTAGGAAAAAAATCAAAATTTTTCTATGGTATACCACTTGGGTAAATATAGTCATATCTATAGTTGATATAATTAATATATGGTCGATATATAGTATAAAAAAAATAAAAAAGTAAAGAGTTTAAAAATTCATAGGAACTTATAGGATTATAGAGGCAAGTAGTAAAAATGCCTTCCCAGAGTTCTAAAATTCCCAGTTTGCTATATTAATGATGTTCTTGTTAAGTTTTTTTGCCGTCCCTATAAATTTTACATGGGCCAAATTTTTGATAAGTCATTAGGGCCAACTTATAGCATTAGGCATTTTCATTCTATCGAGAACCTTTCCTAACGCTTCTGGAGTCTGCCAGTCCTAAAACATCTTATCCAATTTCTTCTGGTAATAATTTACTTTTGAATGGCACTTATTTACATGCAAATTACAAAACCCATATTTAGAAGCCGTCGGTCTTACACATCCATCTTGTTTGTATAGAGGTCGCTAGCGTCTTTTCCAGTGAATACTCATAGGAGGACTTTCACGTGATTGGCCGATCGAATTCAATTGAATTTATACAGTTTAAAGTACTTTTTGAGATTTCGATAATCTACTTAATAAATCAAAAAAAAATTTCATTTTTAGCTCCGAAATAACTTTAAAACTCACTGTGCAAAAGAATCAAAAAAGAATCAAAAACCCGAAGAACTTTACTTAAGAGACAA
>CAJVPQ010001565.1:0-17452 GCA_910591825.1 Funneliformis caledonium
TAAATAATAATATAATAAACAATTATTAATTTATTTAATCAACTTTGTTATTTCTAATTTAACAATAATAAATTATTCAAGAAGAATGATTGGTTGACCTAAATTTTTATCAGTTCGGGTCAGGTCAGGTTAACCTATTGACCCGACCTGACATCAACCTGAAAATCTATTGACCCTGAACTGAATTTTCAGGTCAGTTCAGGTCAGGTAAACAGGTTGACCTGACCTGATTCAGAGCTCTAGTTAGTAGTTAATAATGTTAGAAAAATAATATTCAAAGAAATAATATAATTGATAAAAAGGAAAGAAGAGAAAAGTGAGAAAATTGAGAATGATAAAAATTAAAAAATAAAATAAACAAAAAAAAAATAACAAAAAATAAATAATATTTATATATATTGCTATTTTTAGATTTTTAGATGATCAGGTATAATGTAAATAGATCACATAATTGGATAATTTATAAAAACGCGTAAACAAAACAGAAACATAAAGCAAAGATTGCAACAGATGAGTGAAAGGGAGGGAATATTCTTTTTTGCAAACTATTATGATACTCAAAGTGAACTTTACTCTTAATAAAAGTTTTTAAATTTATCATTAATTATTATAATTAAAAAGTATATTTGAAATAGAATAAAATTCTGTATGAAAAACTGTAATTGTAACATTTAATTATTATATTAATTACTGTTTTATGTAATCTTAAAAATACAATAAAATCAATAAAAAAAAAATTTTTTAAATTTATTCAAAAAAAAATTAATTATAATAAAACAAAGTAATAACTTTTAAATACTTTTATTTGGTACTTTTTTTTTTTATAAAGTGTAGTAATTTTGTGATATACATTTATATTGATACAGTATTTAATAAATTATATAAATAAATATTCAAAAAAAACAAAAAAAAATTGAGAATTAATACAATTATAAAATGCTATTACTTAACGAATATTAAAAAAGTCAAGATAAAAATTTATATTTAAGTATTATCGAATAAATAGAACATTTTTACTTAATGCGCAGTAAGTAGTTTACATTAACCAAAGTGATTAATTTATCCTATAAAGTTAAAAAAAGGTTCATGCTATTAATAAAATTACAAAAACACATATTTCAACACGAATATTAATCTAATCAAGATTAAATTTATATACAAATAGTATCAAATCTGCTGAACAACTTTTACTTAGAAATAAAAGGTGATTGACTTTGACCAAAGTGCTCAAATTATCCTGTGAAGTTAAAAAAAAATCTGCGCTATTAATAAATTTACAAAAACACATATTACAATATGAATATTAATCTAATCAAGATTAAATTTTATATGCATATAGTATTGCATCTGCTGAACAACTTTTACTTAGTAATAAAAAGTTATTGACTTTGACCAAAGTGCTCAAATTTCCTTGTGAAATCAAAAAGAGTGACTTATTTAGTAAAATTACAAAAAATTTATTTCTACATGAATATTAATCCAATTGAGATAAAAAAAATTAGATATAAATAGTATTGAACCTGCTGATAAACTTCTACTTAGAAATGAAATGTAGATTTACTTTGATCAAAGTGCTCAAATTATCCTGTGAAGTTAAAAAAAAAGGTCTGCGCTATTAATAAACTTATAAAAACACATATTACAACACGAATATTAATCCAATCGAGATTAAATTTTATATGCAAATAATATTGAACCTGTTGAATAACTTCACTTAGAAGTAAAGACGATTAACTTTAATCAAAGTGCTCAAATTTCCTTGTAAATTCAAAAAAGTGTAACTTATTTAGTAAAGTTACTAAAGCATCCTATTGAGCATAATTAGGCTATTATTAAAGTTGCCTTTTTAGACAAAATCAAACATGATGAATTTTGTAAATACAAATCTTCTGATATGGATGATACTATGTTTCAACCCCTTGATATCAAAAAATCTGCATCCTACGTACCCATTCTATTGATTATAGTTACGGAAATTCCCTTAGACACCACAAAAACTAAACTGCGTAAATTGTTTTTCAAATTCAATAATATCGTCTGTTTCACTATGAAAACAAAAAACATTTGGCAAAGAGCCACAATCATCTTTGATGAAAAAGCCAATTTCGAAGAACTAAAAAAAGGAGACAGGATCTACCTTTTAAATGACATGATTCGCTACTACCCCTGTAGCCTTTCTAGAACTGAAATCCAAGCTCGCTCTGCTTTCTTAGTAAAACTTACAAATCTTTCTCAAAACATTACACTACTTGACTTCCAGGATATTAGAAATATGGTCTCAGCTACTGCATGGATCATTCCCAGAACACGTTCAAATTATAATTATTTACAATACGCCTTCTTCTACTTTTCTAACAAAGAAGATATTCAGGCTGCATTGAATATCAAAAATCTGACTCTAAACAACAAAAAATTGGAATGGACTGATCCAAAAGTCAAACTTTATGCTGTTTATTCATCTGCACATCACAACGCTTCCACTTGCCCCAAATGTCATCAATCTCCTAAGGATCGTAACATGCAAAATCTTTACCAGCAATTCTAACTAGCTCAATTCAATAATTACATAACACCAAAACGTAGCCTTATACGAGACGCTATTCATGAAAATATTATTTTTTCTCACGTGATCAAAACTTCGTAACAAATTATAAACTCTCAAGAAGGACTAAAAAGGAGACCTCCCCCACCTCTACCACCTAAAAGCTAAAAACAATACTTCTATTTATAGATCTTTTAATGAAAAACCAAAATTGCAATAAGTTGACGATTCTATAGATGAGTTCATGGAAACTGAAATCCTCATTACCCCAAAATTAGATAATGGTACAGCAAAAGGTGGCTCAATTCATGACCTAAACTTTAAATAATTTGTCACCTCTCAGCTTACTTCAATTTCTAATGCTCTTTCTGACCTTTGTGTTGAATTTAAATTCTCACAACAACGTCTTGCCGTTATTGAAAAAGCCCTTCACATTCAAGTTGTCACTCCTGCTAAGGCAGACGATTTTAACAACAACCTACCTGACTCTGCTATAAAGTTGATCAAAAGTACCTACACATTAATACTGATCTTTGTATCGTTCAATTTCAAAAGCAATCCAATGAACAACTAGTCCTTATCTGTCAGAAACAACAATAACAAATTTCACAATTCACTCCCATACTCAATAAGTTACTTAGATTCTGTCATGATCTCCAATCTACACTCCTTAACAAAAATATTCTCAACAAACATGATACACAAATCTTCAAACCATTGACTGATGATTTTGACAAAGCCATTGAACGCTGCATCGGCAGCTTTCCAAATTAATTATCATTTTATCATGAATACTGTTCCTACAACGAATAATACTAATACTCCTAGTTCTCACACCAAATCTTAGAATCGCCACTCATAACGTTTATTCTTTAAATGACCCAACAAAACAAATTTACCTTTTTCTTTATATTCAGTTAATCAATTTGACATCATAGGCCTATAAAAACAAATTTCAAAGAAATATCATCCATTTTTAATCGCGATTTTCCAAATTACACTACCTTTTTTAGTAACAACTATAATTCCCAATCAATTGGAATTGGTGTTAGCCTCTCTTTCAGCTCCTTCATCGCTAAACACATTTTTGTTCATGACTCTATGTTAGATAGAATTATTTACGTAAAACTTCAATTTGCAAACAAACAAAAATTAATGGTAATTAATTGTTATATCTCGCCCGCAAACCCTTTAACAGATATCACAAAATAATCTGTTATTCTCTTAAAACGTTTATTAGATGATGCCATCAAAAATAATCTGCATATTATTCTCATCGTAGATCTAAATACTGATATAGACTGTATTAACAACTCCTCCTTTAATATAAATTTTGTCAATTCCCTCAACAACTACGATTTATACAATGCGTTCAACGTCCAAATTAAAGATAACTGAAAATTGTACCTATCTTGCATTAACAAAAATTCTTCATTCAGGATCGACTATATTTACATGTCACCTAAATTAGTGCTTAATATACTTGATTGCAAAACTGTATAAACAGATTTTTCCATCATGGACCATCATATTGTCTTTACAAAAATTATTAATTTCCTAAAACACTCAGTATCCACAAGGAAAAGTCCAGTCAAAACTTTCTTTAATTATAATCTAATAGACAATTCAAAATGGTCTAAATTTAGAGATAACTTGGATAATAATTTAAATTCCAATTAATTGAAACATATTTCATCTAATACTGTCTGATCCCAAAGCTTTCTTAACTCTTGGGACCTTTTTCAAGACACTCTTATCTCTGTGGCAAAAAAATGTATTCCAATACATAAGGCAAAAAATTATCACTCTTCAAAAAACCCGTTGCCCTGTCAAAAATATACAATGACATAAAATTACTTCATCGTTTTGACAAAATTACAAAAAAGTGTCTAAAAAACTTTTCTGTACATGACAAATGGAATAATCTATACTTACAATTTTTACAACTTGCTTATGCTAATAATTTGAATACTATTCCTTTTAATTGTCCTCCTCACGTAACAATGCTTAATACTGTTCTTCCAGATATCAAACTTCTTCTAGCCAGCCTTAAAATAAAGGCGGAACTGCATGAACATAATTTCAAGCTTAAGAGTATTCAAGAAGCCTTAGACGCTCATATAGAAGATTATAAACACAATCCATCTTAGATGATCGACTCAGTCCTTAACCACAGAAAAATGACCATCATATTGGATAGATGCATTGATAATTCGTCTTCACCTCGTCATTTACTTTTTGAAGAATCAGATGTTAAAAAGAAGTTACTAGACATTTTCAACAAGTTGCTAGCACTACACATCGTACTAAAGAGATCCCAGAAGATTGGATTTCTACATATACCTTATTAGACTCAATTGACTCCCGCATTTATAACAACTTAATGTCCTTATCTTTTGCAGATGAATGGTATAGGATTATTGATCGACTTTCCAACAATAAAGCCCTAGGACCCTCTAAGATTTCAAATGATATGTTGAAACATTTAGGATCGATCGCGAAGAAATGTTTATAGTACATCATCTGTGGCTGTCTGCAAATTTCGTCAATACCTCATCGCTGAAATTTGGCATATATATACCCGATCCCTAAACTAAAACTATAGTAATATGATTTAAATAACACCCAACCAATTTCTTATTAGAAAGCGCTCAGAAAGCATTTATTCGTCTAATTAATTCAAGACTTGCTGACATTTTTGTACAACACAACATTCTTAAAGGATTTAACTTTGCGGATCTACCTTTCAAATCCACCTTTGACTCCATACTTCTCTTTGATAATATTAAACAGAATGCTATTTATAATAATACAGAATTATAGGTTCTGTTACAAAATATGTCTAAAGCGTACGATCATGTAAATGTCTTTACTCTTGCTGTGGCTCTTGCAAGATTACGCCTTCCTTACAAATTCACTCAAACAATTTTGAGACTTTTCTCCTCAGATTCAACCAAGTCTTCACAGCCCATGACAATTCTGATACATACTTACTACAATCAGGAATAGATCAAGGTGAAGTTATCTCACCACTTTTGTGATGTATATATTATGACCTGCTTTTGAGCGCCATTAATAATTCTCCACATGGTTTTGTTACAGAAGTCAAATAGCATCCTGATGCCCGTCTTCCTATTACTAATAACTTTCATCTAAAGGTTTCAGCACTTGCTTATATGGATGATACCCTCTGGCTCGCTAAATCCAGGGAGGATCTCACAAAGATTACATTCATTACAAACAGTTTATTCGCTTTTAACGATATACAAATGAATTGGTCAAAATCAGAACTCTTAGTCAACATTCCTCAACAGCGTCCTTTTGAAATCAGTCATAATAATACTATATGGTCAATCAATGCACTTTCCCAAAAGCTAGTGTTCATTACTTGGGTGTTTGGATCTCACTCAAGTCTAACTAGAGTTTTATTTATAACCAGATGCACAGTGAAATTAAGAAGGCCATTACTATTATGAAACATAAATGCCTCACAGACTCACAATTAGTTTACATTTTTAACACTATCCTCCTTCCAAGAATCGAGTACAGGTCGTAACTTACATTGCTGTCTGAATTACAATGCAAAAGCTTTGTCGCTACCTACTTAGCCTTTGTCAAAACTAAATTAAAACTTTTCAGACACACTCCAACGGATTTGTTCCATTCACATTACTTTTACAATCTGACCTCCTTATATCAAAGATTAATCCAGAATTTCAGCAATGCTTTACTACAAATGTCTAATGAAACAAATATATTTGGAAGATCCTTTTATTTACGTACCCTCTAACTTCAACAGAAGGAATGGCTCTTTGATAATCCTCTTTTTTACTGGCATTTCTTAAAAACAAAACGAGATGATGATTGGCTCCCATCTCTCCTTTGTTACCTTAAGTTAATGAAACTCAAACTTAATGTACCCTTATCTTTAACCAATAGAATTATGGGAGGAGATTCTCCGATCTCTGAACTTTTAAATTTTGAATACAGAAAGCATGTTTCTGGGCTATGAAAGTTCTCCTTGCTTTTTATGAAACAACTCACTAACTATCAAGGAAATTATATGTTCATATTTCGTGATCTGTATACTATCATGCATTCAACCACCCGTAGATTTCAAACTGCAAATTGGTTTAAAGTTTTAGAACTTCGTCTTAATCCTGATCAAGACAGAGTACTATCGTCTGTAAATAATTTTAAACACAAATACTGTTATAGCTACTCCATCACCTCTTACCTATGTTCACCATACCCTCAGATTTGCAGTTTGTTGGCATACTTCAGTCAATTACTTCGTCCTGGAAAGAATTATTAAAATTGATCAAGACACAATACATCTAATGTATCATGTACCTTTAATTGGACCTGATAATATAACAATCCTCGATCCTTGTGTTCATTGCCGAATTCATCAAGAATCTGCTATCAAATTTAGAGGCTGTTATGACAATTGTTGCTTCATATTTCCCATCTCCCTTTGCGCAAGAATTCCTCCCTTGTTAAAAAATGATCGTATTAACTGAACTCATAGTGTATTGTCTAATGGTGCACTGTACGAACTTGCCCTAACTTGTTTTTTAAAAAACAGTAACCAGAGTTTATTTATAGCCCCTAGAAACTTTACTACACCTACCTTCGCAAATTTATTTGACAAATATTTATCACCTCCATATAATTCTCAATTATTAATTTTATCTCGTTCTTTTTCTTCTTTTTCTGTTTTAGAATTTTACACAGATAGATCTTTGCAAGATTTAGGTCTTCCCTCAATAAGAATGGGTATTGCTTGGCTTCAAACTCACCAAAATTTACCAATGGTTTCCTTTTCCTCTGCCTTTGCATCTTCTTTTCCTTCCTCTTCATTGCCTGAATTTGCAGCTATTTTTACTGCCTTACTTACAGCTCCTCCTCCTATAATGTTACTTTCTATACTGATTCAGCAGTTATCATCTCTCAATTCAACAAATACAGATTCCTCCTTACAAAAGCTTCCACTGTTTGCTCTGCTCTCAAAATTAATAATTATGTGCATTGGTCTTGTTTTTTTGAAATAATGGACACTCACAACTTTACTGTTAAGATGATCAAAGTCAAAGCTTACTCTAATAATATTTTCAATAACAAAGTCAACACTCTATCAAAATCCTGTTTGGACACCACAGCCCTTCACCTTTACATGAATAATGCATCTCGATGCTATTTCTCACATAACAGTGCCCTGTCTTAATACCTATCAGACAATTTTGCAAAGAACTTTTCCGTGAACGTTCTCTCTCACGGTTACTTCAGCTCTCTGTTCTTGTAAAACACTTACAGCTCTATCAAATTAACTGGTTGGTTATCTCCTTTATACTCAATGACAATATGACAACACAATCAACATCCTTCTCCACCTCCTTTGTTTGAAGAATAAAATATTAACGTCTTCTTGAAATGTTACTTCACTTTTGAGATTCTTAAATTACGTCATCCATCTATTTATGTCTCTTCGCTTTTATATCTCAGATGTGATGCCGCTGACAAAAACTTCTACCACATATGGATGTGTTCCATGTCAACTATGAAATGAAAAAGATAATTCAACAATCTAAAGATTATTTGAAAAATATTACCCATGCATATGATTATGAAATTAATCAGTTGAACTGTTGGCTGCTTGATACATACAATACTTCTGAATTTTTTGCTCTTATCAGAGGCATAGTTCCAGTACACTTCTTTAAATTCTTCCTCAAAAAACTTTCATCACAATGTTTGGCTTTAGCCGCTTGCTCTTCCTTCATGTATCAAATTTTTGAATTCACGCAAAACGTTTAGCACAATTGTTGTCAAATTGTTCATGATTTTGAAAAATCTTCCAACATTACCCTTGATTCAAAGACTACCAATATTGTTACTTCAGGTTATGATCTATCTTCTAACCCTTCTATCCACTCTTTTAGTTCTCTTCCTATATCTTCGATAGTATAGATGAGATCCTATTGGTCAAATTTTTGGTGTAGTAGTGGCCTCGCCCTCTTCGCTTTCTTATCGAAAAGTGATTTTTTTAGCTTAGGTTATAAATTGATTTTAGGGAAGTGCAGTGTCAGTCTTCTTTAGTTTTAGTCTTAGATTAGTTCTTTACGAGATTTTTGTAATTTCTTTTGACTTGTATTTAAATTTTTTATTTTTCTACTCTCATAATAAAGATATTGCGAAACTACCGCACTTTAAAAAATAAAAAAAAAAAAATTGTTTATTTTTTTTGTGTAAAAAAACTCTTTCTGCCTTTCCAACAATTTTGCAAAAATGCCAAAAAAAACTGAAAAGAAGAATACCAACCACGGTCGCTCTGCGTTACCAATATCTGATAAGTTACCAAAAAAGAAACAAAATACTCAGCAAACTTTAGATAACGATCTCTCCCTTACATATGTAACGGGACCAAATACAACTATCCTTCCAGAAGAAACTAGCACTATGGAAGTCGACCTAATCGAGGATAGTTCGTCCAACAACCTCGACAAAGGAAAAAGACCTTTAGTTACTACTTCAACTTCAACCTCTGAAACTACTGCGCCTAAACTAACAGTTAGTGTTGACGAGTCTTTCAACGCATCAGAAAACATCTTAGATACTTCAACCATCGGCTTTGATGCTCCTTCTACTCAAGTTACTAAATTTTTTGCGTTTATTCCAATGGATAAACTCTGTGGCCCAAATCTCAAATAAAGATCTCGAAGATCAACAATTTGTGCTATGATAAATATAATTCATTTATCATTGCCACAAAAGGAAGACATCCTACTGAATACAACTAAGCTATTATTAAAGTTGCCTTTTTAGACAAAATCGAACGTGATGAATTTTGCAAATACAAATCTCCCAATATGGATGAAACCATGTTCTAACCCCTTGATATCAAAAAATCTGCACCTTACGTATCCGTTCTATCGATCATGGTCACAAAAATTCCACTAGACGCTACAGAAACAAGATTACAAAAATTGTTTTTCAAATTTGGTAACATCGTTCAGTTCACCATGGAAATAAAAATCTTTGGCAAAGAGCCACCATTACTTTCAGCGAAAAGGCTAATTTCGAAAAATTAAAAAAAGGAGACAGGATTTATCTTCTCAAAGACATGATTTACTATAACTCTTGTAGCCTTTCTAGACCTGATATTCAAACTCGTTCTGCCTTTTCAGCAAAACTAACAAATCTCATTCGCAATATTACACTACGTGACCTCCAAGATATTGGAAATATGGTCTCTGCAACTACGTGAATAATTTTTAGAGCTCGATCTAATTACAATTATCTTCAACACGCCTTCTTTTATTTTTCTAACAAAGAAGATTCTCAGGCAGCTATGGGAATCAAGAATCTGACTCTAAATAACAAAAAATTGGAATGGACTGACCCAAAAGTCAAATTTTGTGCGATTTGTTCGTCTGCACATCACAATGCTTCCACCTTCCCTAGACGTCATCAATCTCCCAAAGATCGCAACATGCAAAATCTTTATCAGCACTTCTAATCAGCTCAATTCAACAATTATACAGCACTAAAACGTAATCCCATATGAGATGCTATTTGTGAAAATATCACTTTTGCTCACGTGATTAAAACTCAGCAACAAATTATTCATTCTCAAGAAAGATCTAAAAGAAGACCTCCCTACCTCCATCTCCTAAAACAAAAACTAATACTTATAATAATTCTTCTACTGAAAAACTGAAATTGCAATAGGCTAACGATCCTGTAGATGAATTCATAGAAACTGAAGTTCTCTCTACCCCAAAGTTAAATAATGGTGCAGTGAAAGGTGGCTCAATTCTTGACCCAGATTTCAAACAATTTGTCACCTCTCAGCTTACATCAATTTCTAATGCTCTTTCTAACCTTTGTGTTAAATTTAAATTTTCACAACAACGTCTTGCCGTTATTGAAAAAGCCCTTCACATTCAAGTTGTCACTCCTGCTAAGGCAGATGATTTTAACAACAACCTACCTGACTCTGCTACTGAAGTTAATTAAAAGTACCCACACATTAATACCGATCTTTGTACCATTCAGCTTTAAAAACAATCTAATGAATAACTAGTCCTTATCTGTCAAAACTTCTGTTTCCTATTAAATAATAGAAAGAGAAATCTAAATGCTTTTTTATTAAATTGCATAATTAATGTTAACAATTTATTTGTTCAAATTTTATTCAGAAAGAATAAATCGAATAATTAGTTTAATTTATTGCTAAAAAAAAGAAATTTTTTTTAAATTGGATTTCTCTTTATAAATTTATTTTTTAGAATAAAAAAATATGGTATGTCAGTATAAATCATAAACTACAAAAATATTAGTAATTGACCATAATATCGAGTTAATGTAATTGCATATTTATTTTAAATGTTATTAAAATTAAATTATGATGGTCACTATTTTTATAGCTAAACTTTTGATATTAGTAAAGTTTATTTAGTTATACTTTATTTAATTTAATAGATTTAAAACACAATAAAATATATTTTAATCAAAGCTGTTATCTTATAATTCAAAAATAAATTAGTGATTTTTTATGATTTCATTGTATTTTTATTCATAAAATTTTATCATGACAAAATATTAGTTTGAATTTAATAACCAAACGTGCGTAAAGTTTCATAGAAGTGATTTTATCCTTCATATCATTAAATTAACTAATGCCTTTATTTAAATATTAGGTTATTTTATCAGAAATTTAAATATCAATATTAGATTACTAGTAAATTAATTTTTATAAAATTTAATTCATGATTTATGAAATTAATTAAAGCATTATATAGAATCTATTATTTGAAGTATTTCCTTATGTAAAGTCTAACAATTATTTATTATAGGAGATTTAATTCTTGAAGAGTTATTGTCAATATACACTTTGACATTCATTAAGTGAAGATAGAATAAATACCTCTATGTTTTTAATAAATAAAGAGATCAAATCAAATGAATATTGACAAGAAACAGACAATTATTAATTCATATCATTATTTTTTAAATATTCATAGTAGATTCAAGTGAAAATTTATAAATTTTGACTAATTCGCTATAAAAATACTTGTGTTCTAAAATGATTGAGTCGATTATAGTTACAAGGAAAAACCTTAAATTCATTTTGGCAAAAGTCGAAACTTTTCAGTAATTATTTTGACAGTTTCAATAGGTTTCAATAGGTTTTAACAGTTTTAATGGGTTTTGATGAGTTTCAAAAGTTTTGACAGTTTTGACAACTTTGCGAATTTGATAGTTTAACAGATTTATTATAAGAAAATATAGAATATAAAAACGATTTTTGATTTTTTTGCTTTTTATTTTAAATTAGAATAATGTTTTTCAAAATAATACATTATTTATCAAGCAGGTTTTAAATTTAGAAGCACTGGTACTTGTTGAAGAATTAGAAAAAGTTACCTTATAAAGATGATAATAGTAGCTGAAACTGGGTTTATTTTTATGTCTAGATTTATTTAATTTTAAAAATTTGAAACCGTAAATTTTTTAAATTTTTTGATTTTTTTTCTATTTATAAATATATAATATTATAAAAGAAAGTGATCTTTGCTATATACAATTTACTTATCTCATTAAATGAATATTTTTAAATTTAAGGTTTCAGTCAAAATCTTCAGGTTTTGCCCAACAACTTTAGAGTCAATCCAGGTCATTTGACCTAATTCAAAATTTTTTTTGAGATAGGATTATCATTTTTATGATATGAGTTCTAATTCAAAAAAATCTGCCAGGTCAAGATCATGTAGTTGCTTGACCTAGGTCGACCTGTGTGACTCAGATGATCAGACACACTAGACTTTTTATTTTATGTTATGCAACTTTAATTTTAATAAACTAGAAAATGGAAACCGTTATGAGTTCAGAACGAAAACTTTTATACCATCATATTAAATTTTACTAATTATTTTTATAAAATTACAAATTAAAAATTATTAATAAAAAGAAATAAAATAACACAAAGCGTCTTGATATAAATGGCGAACAGTTGATGTAACTACAAAATAAATTAAAAGATATTACATAATAATTGATAAGAAGAGCATAGTTAATCGTCAGATGCTTGCTTTAATTGATATGCGGCTCTGGCAGGCTTTTCTTGAGAATAAGAATGAACCATTTAGTGGCAGGTCGATTATTATATTTGGTAACTTCAGCCAACTTCCACCTGTTCTCGATCTTCCCATGTATGCTGATGCTAAACGAGATTTATTGTCTAATAGTGGTATGGTAGCATACAAATAGTTCAAAAAGGTTTATAAACTTGAAATTGCACAGCGTCAATCAGTAAATTCTAAAGAGTAACAGGACTTTAAAAATATTCTCCTAAGACTGCATAATGAAGAATTGACTATAGATGATTAAAAAACTTTTACCATGCAAATTGAAGACAAGCAAAGTACAGTAGAATGTGACAGATTCTCTGATGCTCTGTTCATTTTAATGAAGTAGTCTAAAGTCATTGCAGTAAATATAAATCGATTTCGATTTTTAGATGTACTTGTTGCTAAGATCCAAGCTGTATATACAGGCAGAAAAGAGGCTAATAATGCTGATTCAGATATAGCACATAGTCTCGAAGCATATATATTGCTAGCAAGAGGTGCATGAATTATATTAATGGCAAATCTATAGACAAAAACTAGACTAATCAATAGTTTTATAGAAACTGTCTAAGACATAATATTCAAAAAAAATCAAGATCTAACTTCTCTTCCTATTGTAGTTTTGATCTCTTTCGATAATTATAAAGGCTCTATCATTGCTAGTTTAGAGGATAAAAGAGTTATACCAATTATACCAATTAGATATATCTGAAATAGTATATCTGGGACTCTTTGTTCATGCTTGCAAATTCTAGTATGTCTTGCGTGGGTAATCATGGTATATAAAAGTTAGAGTCTCACATTACAAAAGGCTATAATAGACCTAGATGATAAAGAGTTCAGTGCAGGTCTTTCTTTTGTGACAGTGTCTCGAGTACGTGCCCTTAAAGATCTTTTATTTAAACTGTTCAATTTTGATAGACTTCAGCATATTAAAGACTGCAAAAGATTAAAAGAAAGATTAGATGAAGAGAAACGATTGGTTTCTATGACATTAGGAAATAGAATGTAATGTCAATGGTAAATCTAATAATAAAAAAATAAAACAGAAAATATTTTTGATACAAAATCATTATTATTATATTTAGCGCTCTAAAATACATATATTGTTTTATTTCTATGAAATCTATGAAATCTAACTAATGTTTCTAATTCTCTAATTCTTTCTTTTTTTTTTTTTTTTTTTTTTAAAAAAAAATTTTCTTTTTCCGCATTTAGCATTACTGCATTAGAGATATAATACTGTAATACATGCAGATAAGTATATTTTTTATTTATTACTTTTTATTTTTTTTTTATTATTGATATAAACACAAATCAATTAACATGATGTGTATGGACAAACAGACTTCATCATGTGATCTTATATGTCAATAAGGTTCATAAATATATATAGTCCTTTGCTTCACTCTGAACTAATAAATAATAAAAAATAACCTATTGAATTTATAGTACAACTTTTCTAGAAAACAAAAAGCATTGCGAAATGAACAATAACAGTTAAAATAAAAAATTATTAAACATTAACTTATACATTTTTTATAAATCAACAATTGTTCTAATAGAATGAGTTTTTTCTAACAAAACTGACCAAAAGTGTAATCTTAAAACTAATACAATTTTCCTATATATACTTGAAATTCTGATAAAAAAAGGAATTTGAATTAATGCTCACAAAAAAAAAATAATAAATTTAAAAATAAAATAAACTTTATATGATTTTTGACATTAAAAAATACCTTTGAAAATTTGAGTAGAATCTGAGTTAACAATGATTAAGTTGAATCAAATTCAGATTCTGTAATTATTAATAGGTCGAGTTCGAATATACCTTAAACCTGACCTAACTCAACACTTACGAAGCACTACTGGTGACAATAAAATTAATTGTACTTGTAACAATTTTGTAATATTAAAAAAAATGAATTTAAAATAAAATCTTTCATATATCATATCCTAGATTTTTTACTAGTCAAAAATAATAACTATACTTAGCAATGATAAAGTCACTGCATACTAACCTAATTTAGTTCTAATACTAATTAGCATTACCAATTACAAATATTTGCTAACTCTTTTTCTATTATTATTTTTATAAGTGTATCTTATTAATTACTTCTATTTCCTCTTTCTTCTCCTGAACTACTTTTTTCTCTCCTTCTAAATTTCTATTTTCTTCAGTAAGTATCATAGAGTCTTTTTCTAATTGATTTAAAAGGATTTAACATTTGTCTCAATTCCTTTCTTATAGTAATCTACTTATATTCTAAATGTGTAAGATAATCCAATAATAAACATGGTCATAAATTAATATTTCATTATCATATATATAATTATTTACAATAAGTGATTTATTACATAATTCACAATTATTTAGTGAAGGTGAATATATTGTATTAAATCCAGTTGGTAAGCATTTAACATTAATAATAGCATCAAGAGCAACTAGTTTGTATAAAGAATAGTGCCTTTGTTTAACAATATGGCTTTGACTTTGTGTGATAAATACTTTTTAAAAATATTAAAGTAGAAATACTATTGTTTTTGTGGTAAAATAATTTAGAGTTGAGGGTATATATGGATATAATTTTGTTTTAGAAAAATTATTTTTTAATAATTGTATTTTATTATTGTCTAAATAAAAATTTTAATTATTATTTTTTTTAATTAATCAAATATTTTCTCTTACCTATAATACAGGCCTGTATAATAAACCTCTCTACACTATTATGTGTATTTGTATTTGCTCTTATTTTACTATGCAAATTTTTAACAAAGTAATAATTAAAATTTACAAGGTATAATTTTAATGCTTCTGCCATTGGATATTTATTATCTTTCCAATAAAAATAATCAGAAAAAAATGCTAATGGTGTCTTATTATAATTTTTTCTTCTCCATTTTAATGCAAATATCCATAGGCGAAATATTATTTTAATATATTTTTCAAATGGTTTAGAACGAAATAACAAAGCATAAATATCAAGTGTAGTAGGAATTATATTATCCAGTAAGTCTATTAATATTTTATATTCTATATCTTTGCATGTATGCATAAATTTTTGCATAATAATTTTTGATATTTGTTTTTATGCTTTACTTATCAATTTTAATATTAAATTTATTCTTTATGGTTTAGGTTTTTGCAGAGGTTTTTTTTGAACCAAATATAAAATGAAAAAGATTTTTAAAGAAGTTATGATATAATATAATAGCTTTTTTGTGAAAATTTAAAGAAACATGGAATGGTTTAAGAATTAGAACAAAATTATGCTTATATAAAGAAATAACAGATTGATTGCCTTATAAATGAAGGTGTGTAATTGCCATATATATAAAAAGTTGTTCAGACTAATCTATAATAATTGGTGTAATATTTAAGTATAAATATTTTTTAATGAAGAAACATTAGTAAAACTTCTATGACTTTAAGATAATCTGCAAGTAAATGTAAATTCATATTTTGAAAAAATATCATATAAACTCTTTTCATAGAACATTCTTCTTTTCTTTCTTAGATTGCATTATTATACTATATGTATATATAGTGAGATGGTCAATATAGTTAAATTGATTTTGATTTATTGAATTTTGTGCAATCCACTGATTTTTTTTAATATTATAACTTGTATCAAAATTTCACTATAATATGTTTTTAAATACTAATAAAGATTAAAAGCATCAACATTTTTAGGATTTTAAATTAATAATTTTAATAAATTGTTGGAATTAGTATACAATTATCAACTATTTTTAAAAGATAAATTGTAAAATATTTATCATTGGTAGTGATAGAAGTAACAGGTTGATGCATAGAATGAATTGCATGGTAATCATCAATATTAAATATATAAAGATTGTTATTCTATATTATATAAATATATAAAATAAACTTTTGTGTTAATTTACTTTTTTTTTTATTTAAAATCAAAAGATTTTATTTAAATTTTAAATTAAATTAAATTAAATTATATAATATAAATAATTAAATTAGGATATATTTATTACGCATTGGATTTTTTTTTGAATAACTTACATAAATTGTAAAATATTTATCTATTTTATTAGGATGATTTGTTAAAATTTGTTACCTGTAACCAGTGTTATCATGGAATATTGATGGGATACTGATGGGATGTTGATAGGATATAGATGGGACAAATAGAACATTTGGGATATAGTGTGTGACAGGTTGGGATATATAGCTAAGACATATAGCTGGGATAACAAATCTCTGGGATATCAAAAATGTATATCACTGCCTGTAATTATCAACTGTTTTAGCATATATGCTAAGACCTATTGAGAATTAAGTTTCAATACCTTTTTTTAAAGTTTTATATTCTTATAAAAAAGTCAAATTTCAAGTTTTAAATTATTAATAAATTTATTATCCAACTTAGCAAAAAGGTAACAAAATCTAACAGCTGTTTTCTTTTCATTTTCTAATGTTTTTTTTGATCTTCTTTTGGGATTTAATGCACCTACAAATTCTTTAAAAATCCTTGTAAACAAAGTTCTTGATTTTCAATTAAAGCACAAAAACTTTCTGGATCTAATTTTAAAGAAAGATTTTGCTTTTTTTGCATATTATAGAGAACTTTAATTAAAAGCTTTAATTGTTCTCCAAAAATAAAATCTAATAAAATATTAATACATTAATATATATATACTTAGAATCAGTGTATAAAATTTAGACTAAAAGTCATGTGCACAAGTTGTACTAAAAATAGAAAATTAATGCATGTATTACATAGTATTTCCATTTTTATAAATA
>CAJVPQ010001566.1:0-17445 GCA_910591825.1 Funneliformis caledonium
ATGATAATCTTTTTTTTAAATTTAAATATCGCAATAATTATTATTTTATTTTTTTATATTCTTTAATTTACTTTTTTCGTTGGTTGCTTAATTTTGTTGAAAGTTGTCTTTTAAACGATATTTCATTCTTTTTTATTCTTTTAAATAAATTCAAATAAATTATGAATTGTTTAAGTCAAGCACCTCAAGCAGTAATTTCAAGAAATAATAGAAAGGAGCAAGTAAATAGGAGAGTGATAAGAACCTCTAAACAAACTTTTAAGGTATATTTTTATTTTATTTTATTTATTATTATTTTTTTTTATTTTTTAAAATAATCTATTTATAGGAAAATACATAGAGCTTTATATCCTATATTTTCTCAGTGTAGAGAATATATTGTAAAGTCTAAATTATTTATAGTCAAGTATTATTATTCAAAAACATAATAGATTTTTTTTATTTTTTTTTTTTTTTTTTTTTTTTTTTTTTTTTCGTTTTTTAAAATTAATTTTGCTATGTATCACCAGCGGTGATCATTACCGGTGTTTATGTTATCGTATAACATGTGTTCTATTTGATGTATTATTTATTTCATCATTGTTTTAGCTTTATCACGTGACTTTCGTCATTGTTTTTACTATTCTATTAATTTTTTTCCCATACTGCGTCTGTTTTACTCTTCCTCTTTACACCCTTCATCTTCTATCATTGAAGATTACCTTTGACTAATAATTATTACTGGTTTCTTGTTGATTTGATAGAATATTCGAAAGTAAGGAATATCACTGGAATATATAACATATTTGATAAGCTTACTATGTTGTTGCTATTAACTTCTTTTACACTAACCGTTTGAAACTACCTTATATCTATAAGAACTGTTTAATGTTATTATAGTTAGCTGGTATAGAAAACTTGGATAGAATATAAACGTATTTGATATTGATAAGCTTAGAAAATTTTACCTTCACAACTGTCTATGGAGTCTGAATATCAAAGCCAACTATATATTGAGAACGAAAACATGTCACTTGACGACATGAATAAAAATAATGCAATACTGAAAGCTAATGATACCTTTAAGAATTGGGACGAGGTTGATGTAATTGTCAATCAGCATGCAAGATAAAACGGGTTTATTGCTGTTAAATTCTGTAAAGATCTAGATGAAGTTGATAAATCGATTGTTCGCTGACGCGTCTATACTTGTTGGAAATCTAAACCAGTAGACCAAAAAAAGTAGAAGACATTAGTTCACATTATGATACTACTACAACTAAACAAATTGTCTATGGCAAGCATCATTCTATTTTGAAAAACATGCAACTACCGTACATCTTACCAGATTAAACGATGTCTATAATTACTAATGCGATCCAATAACCATAGATCTCGCTTCTATGAATCAACGTTTTCCGCAAGAAGTTCTGGATAAAATCAAACACTATATCATTAATGGACGTATAAGTGTTAGACAACAATATGACCTCCTTCTTAAAGAATTTCCCCAACACTACATAAAGAAAAAGAACCTGTATAACACAATTCAAAAGTTCTGAGGAGTTCGAATTCATGGTAAGTCTGATGCAGCAATAATGTTCTCTATCTTATGGAGCAGCGTGATAAAGATCCTGATTTTATTGTCACAGTACGATTGGAGGGTCCATCCAATGAACTTACTGGGATTTTTTAGATGACAGGTTAACAACGTAATGAACTTTGGCCAAAATATCATGATGTTGTCATACATGATAATACAGCTAAGACAAATCGATACGAAATAGCCCTTAGCTTATTTGTTAGTATAGACAACAATTTTAAAACAAGAGTCCTTGCTCAAGCTTTAACAAAGTACGAAACATTAGCTGACTATACCTGGATACTGCAATGCACATTGGAAGCCACAAGTAATCTCTCACCTATTGTACTCTTCACAGATGGTGATCCAGTAATGATATCTGCTGTTCAGATGACTTATCCACAAACTCGACACTTTCTATGTATCTACCATATTACAGAGAATGTAAAGAAAAAAGCTAAGTCTAAATTGCGCGGAGAGATTGTCAATAATTTCATTGGATATTTTTACCACATGCGTAATAGCTATACTCAATGTCAATTTGAAGTAAGATATAAAGAGATGCTTATAAAATATGAGCCATGTCAACCTTACCTTGAAAATAAACTTTATCCAAGTCGTGAGTTATAGGTAGGGTATTCCATCAGGAAGATATTCATAGCAGGGGTTGAGTCAACTCAATGGGTTGAATCCATCAATGGTATTCTTAAAAAACATCTTGACCGAGGTACGCTTTTAAAGGAGCTAGTAAGAGAAGTTGAACGTGAATTAGACAAAGAAGCATATTACAGCCGTCTTAACAATTATTACGGGTCAAATCTAATAATTGGTCTTCCATCAACATACGAAACCATCTTTAAAGAAATTGATTCTACTTTAAAGGAGTTTTTAACACTTATACCATTGTCACTTCAGAGAGCACAAATGAAACAGGCATTATTATACTAGGGAACATTAATTACAATGAATCAAGTAAGTGGCTATAAAAAACAAAATTTTTAATCTTTTTAATATGGTATTTAGTAGTAATGCTAATTTAATCGATATATATACTAAAAGATCAATGAACCTAATAGCCCGAAGGATATTATTGAACACATATATGATATGTCATAAATCAGGTTGCAAGAACTTCTATCAAGCATTGATAATAATAAAATCCAGGAGATATGGGAAGTCCATTATATAACGATAACATCTTCAACAGCTAAACTACACTATGTAGTAATTCTCACAGATTCAACACTACTTTGTACATGCATATACATTATTAACCAAGAAATGTCATGTCGACATCAGTATCGGGTTCTACTTCAATCTGATAAAGCCATATTCCATATGAATTTCATTCATATGCGTTGGTTTGAGTCTACGCTACCTGAAACATTAAATTACGTTATAATTGCTCAAGGAAATAAAACTTACTTAAACAAATCATTGAATTACATTGATCAAACCCGAGCTGGTAATGTTTATACATCAACTATTAAGAAAAGGGTTGATAAAAGGATTGAATTTGGTAGTACAATGTCTGTAGCGAAAACTAGTGTTCAAATTGCTGTGGCAGAGAGTGCAACAGGAGAACTAACTGGACTACTTACACAATTTATAATGAAATATCGACACAAAACGGGGCTTAGTGTCAGTGAAGCTCAAGAAGTCTCTTCTTATGACAGTATAAAGAATGATCACCAACGACAATCTTTAGAACCATTGGATAATAATAGTATTCCAGAGATATCAAATCCCAAGTACCACAAGCCAAAAGGTCATCCCCCAAAATGCTATAAAGCACCAATAGAAATGACTAATAATAATCAACATATATCTTCATTTTTCAAGACGTGTAGTTATTATCAAGAAAAAGGTCATAATATTAGAAGTTGCGTAAAAATAAAGCTTCTAATGTCTAAAAAAAAGTTAGAAGCTGCGCAAAAAATAAAGCTTCTATTATCTAAAGAAAAAAGTTAGAAGCTGCACGAAAAATAAAGCTTCTGTAGATTTTTTGAATAAAAACACGCCTAAACAAGTCTTTATAGTATATATGCTATTTTTCGGGGATATATGCTATATACGTTATGCAACATTTGATTGGTTTAATATTAACGGGTTTAGAATGATTAGCGGAGATTCAAAAAGTATAGCAAATTTAGAGTAGAGGCAAATTTTCATTAGGATTCGGGAGGATTTTAAATGTTTAATAACTTTATGTTGTCAATGTCAAATAAACAAAATGAAATAAAAATAAATGTTTGCGGTAAATTCATTTGTCTATTATAGTCACATGATAAATATTGTCACATGATACTGGTGATGATCACCGTCGGTGATAAATAGCAAACTCCAAATAAATATATAAAAATAAGGCAATTTCTATTTGTACACGGCTGTATTGTATATGGATCACGTGATATAGCCGGCATTAACATTACTTTTACCAACATGAAGAAATTAAGAAATTACATGTATGATGACCAAGTGACAGATAATGTGTGACAAATAAGAATTTTTCATCGAAAAAATTCAAAGTTCCTGAAATAAATAATAAAAACTAAAAAATAAGATGTGCAACACAAATGACCAATATATAACACATTATACGGGTATATTAGTAAAAATTATTTTATATATATAAAATTTATACATATTTTAATTTCTATTTATTAATTTAATACTATAATATTTTAAATCATTATAAATTGATTTTAAGATTTTTTTTTTTTTTTTTTGAATATTTATATAAAAAAAAAAAAACAAAATATACAATAAAAAAAAAAAAATAAATAAAAAATAAAACTAGAAAGAAAAAATTTTTTTAACTAAAATAGAAACCCCTTAAATATTATTAATACACAAATAATGAAATTTTTTAACTAAAATGATAAAAAAAAAAAAAATATATAAATACAAGAATAAGTAATGGATAAATATAAATCTGAATTCTAAATAAATTATATTTCCTAAAGTTTTTACAATCCTATTTCTTATTTTTTAAATTATTGTTCAAAAAAAAACTATTGAAATATAAATCTTATCAATCACAACATTCCATAATCTTTCTTTAAAACTGATAAAAATAAAATCCAATCAAGATATTAGTGATCTTGGTTTATTATTAACGATATTTAAAATCTCATTTCTTTAATCATATTTTTAATCCAAAAACACCAGCTCGATTTTATCAATCTCTTTCTTCCCATAGAAATAAATATTTAAACGTTTTTTTTTTTAAAAACCCCCAAAGCTCATGAAAAAATTGAATAAATTCTTATAGGCTAAATGCTTAATTTCGCCTATTCGCTCAGAGTCCTTTGTTGTATCAATTAATAATATGCTAAAGGTACTGTTGAATTATCCGTGCCACTACTATTTCCACCACTACTAGAATTATTAAATGTTGTGCTAGCTCGCTTGCCTCCACCATTATTATTCATTCCAGCAGAGCCAGATGTCAAAGTATGATTATCAGCAAACATATTAACATCATTTCCATCATTATGAATAAGTACCTGTTGTTGTTGATGATGTTGTAATGAAGACGCGCCAGTCGTGGATGAAGGAACCGAAGGAACTCCACCTCTTGAAATCGGTAAATGTGCAGTTTGAGATGGTAATGTTGGTGGGGAAGCGAATTGTGATTGTAGTTGTTGCGAACCAATAAACGATGACCATTCATCTAAATCTGCATTATGAGGGATACCCCAAAATCCAGAATTTAATGATTCAAATGCACTATTTCCGACACTATGATTCGTTGCCATACCGGGAGCAGCATAGGGATCCGTATCACCGATCGCTGGTTGACTTTGTGGTTCATTCGCGTTTGATGCCATGTATCTAAATCCAAGCGTATTATTAAACATTTGTGCTGACTCAGGTAAATCATGCCTTAACTGTTGCCTTGTTGGCTGTTGTTGAGTAAATGTTGGAGAATTAAATTGGGTAGGTTGTGATGTTATTGACGCATTTTTAAAACTTAATACTGATGGCAACCGTTGATAGGCCGCAGACGGATTTAACGAAGAAGGAACTGTATTAAAATTATGTGATGCTACAGAAGCATTATTTTCATTATTTGATTGCGTAGGTTGGCTGTGTTGTGCACGATATCGAGCCTGCCTCATATGTCTATCAACAACTCCCACAGGTGGAGGAGATTGAATATTATTGGAAGAATTAACACGCTTTCTCGATAAACGAGCTCCGTCTGTACTTATATTGCTCTTCAAACTTGGTGAAGAATCTAGTTGTACGTCTTTTAAATCTACTAATCCGTGTAAAAGGTCTACATATTTGTTTGCTGTTGGCCAAAACTTTTTTAACTCATTTAATATCTTTATCGATTTAGCAAGATTCACCTTTGCTGGATGAGAAACCGAAGTATCTTCTTGTGCGGCAATATATGTGTGAATAACACCTGATATGAAAACACAATAAACAATAACATTTAATGTATGCCTCAATATATTACGTTTCATTAACGTATCTGCTATTTCAGTGATAGCGTTCGCGGCTTGAGAGCAAATGTTATACGATGATTGTTGTCCTACCGAATAAGGTTGATGTAATAATATTAAAGCAGAATAATAAATAATATGAAGAACAAGTGTGGGGGCGTCCGAAGGGTTATCTGAAGAAGGATTGTATTGTAAATGTGGAGGCAAAGATATAAACCATGAAGTAAGAGAAGAATCCAAGATAGAAAGGACAGTATCCGTTGTCATAGAAACATGTGTGCTTCTAATAGCATATACGTTTTGTATGACTCGACCCATGATTTCACAAAGTTTAAGTAAATGATTAAACCGAGAGACAGCATGTGATTGACAATTTGGATCTTTAGCAGATTGATGTGAATTATTTGATGACGCCGGTGATCCCATTAAACTACAGCTTGATGATATTGGAGAAGAAGTTGATGAAGCTGTTACATGTTCCATTTTGAATGGAAGTGACTCATGTTCATCATCTTCTTCCTCTGAAGGATGTGCTGCATCAACATCCTTTTCATCAATAGCTAATGGTCGACCTAAGTGAGCACTTGGTATCCTATATAAATTATCAAATTTATAAGATTTAATATAGTAACGCTTTGAAATAAATAAATTTCAGTAATTAAAATATCTTAACTACCTATCAAGTACGAAACAGGCCCAAAATACTCGTTTCTGTTCTTCACGTTCTTCACGAGACAAATTAATTGGATGCCATTTCTCGTTATTACGATGCATCCCTAAATCCTGAGCCATACGAGCAGCCATACCGGACCAAAGCCAAGCTCTTGTGACTTTACCAACACCATATTCTCGTAATGATAAAATCAACAAAGCCTGAATAGTAGATACGCGTGCTTTATCATAATCGTTATCTAGCAATGACTTTGCACGATCAAAGTAAATTTCACCGGCTGTGGTATAATCTTCGGGATCTCTTCGAATATCAAGTCTATCCGAGAATAAAGCAGCAAATGAGTAAATCGCATTCAGCAAGAGATGAGGTAAGTGATCTTTATCTTTTAGCTGATCAAAAAAGCGTGGCTTGTAAACAAAAGGTAATAGCGGGTGAACATGAGTGAAGTAAAGTTCCAACAAATGATCGGATATGTCTTGTGAAGGTAATTCTGTCAATTCCGGACGTTTTAACAAGTCGAAATTCTGAGCAGAAGCAATCACCTTTCCGGTATGACCCCAGTTTGAACGATTTTTGATTGATAAAATACCATTATTGTACTTGTCACTTTTCTTTAAAAGATAAAGTCCACTAC
Source organism: Funneliformis caledonium (assembly GCA_910591825.1). Taxonomy (NCBI): domain Eukaryota; kingdom Fungi; phylum Glomeromycota; class Glomeromycetes; order Glomerales; family Glomeraceae; genus Funneliformis; species Funneliformis caledonium. The sequence continues at coordinate 7,326 of CAJVPQ010001566.1, forward strand.
TCCTTCCATGATATCTAACTTGATTGTTTTCATCAATACTAAGGATACCCATAACGTCGTTTAAATCATCCATCATCGGACTATCTTTTCTATCTGGAGAACTTTGATTAGATGAATCAATAATAGGTTTATGTTCAAGTTGTGAACCATCATTAGAAGTACTGACTGATATTATATTATGATGATTTGTGAAATCAATTTTTCCAGCTTTATGTTGAGAACGTAAGTCATCTTGCATTAATTCGGCCAAAACAGCTTCAGCTCTAGGATCACTACTATGAACCAGTCCACCCAAAAGGGATTCCATTCTATGCAATCGAGTCTCAATAGCTTCAATGTAACCTTTTGGAGGTCCTCTAATAAGATAAACATAATAAATGTTTTTAATTGGAAATAGATCGTGCAGAAAATTTTTGATATTTCCAAATAATTATACTAGATGATTATAATTAAAAATTTTATTTTCAAAATCACCAACCTCTTCTTTGTCGTGTCATTATATGTACAGTCCAAGCTAAAAGCTGTACAATTACCACAAGCTGGTTGAATACCATCACACTAAAAATGTACAATTAAAGATATCAAGTAATAATTTTGGTTAAAAAGAGGTTTGATAACAGAATTAACGGAATATGAATAGATAAGTGCCTGGAATGGTTCATAAGTTTATAGATTAAGTTGCCGATTTACCTTCACTTTCTTGCGACGGCAAGAATCGCAAGCTTTAGAAACGCGTTGTCTTTTGAAAGAAACATCGTCAGGCATATTGACTATATAAAGTCTGTTCTAGAACAAAAAGGAGTTTTATTTGGTGATAAAACTTTTGATTCGCAATAGCGTATATATATCGTAGTTATAATATATCGAGGGATATATATATATAAAAATATTTTTTTTTTCTTGTTAAAGAAAAGGGTGTTGTTTCTGGGAAAGGAAAATTTTCAGATTGTTATTTTTTACTAAAACATTTCTCAGTTAAGGTTGCTGTTGACGCTGTTGTACAACATAAATTCAATTAAAGTTTCGGTTTAAAGTATAAATATATATTTTATATATGTGTGCTGCGGCTATGAAACAAATTGGAGCAATTTTCTTACTGGTGTTTTTGGAAGAACCTCCGAAACTAAGAAATGTTGTCTATATTCCAGTTACGTGGTAATCGCAATGTTTACGAATTATTATTGATTTTTTTGATTTACAAGGAAGGGGGAGAGGAGGGGGATTTTTTATTTTCGTCAAATACTATCATTTGGTTAACCAGATTTACTTTGTCAAGTGTCTCACTAATCATGAAAAACGCTGAATAAGTTCCTTTATATGTGATAATGATCTAAGCCTAAACGGTTGAATCCGATTTCTACTGTCATTAAAATAGTAAGGACTCCCGAACTTAATTTCCCTTTCGCTGATCATAATATAATCGTATAAATCGGGTAACTTATCAAAGAATGCCTTTTGATCGACAGAACTTTTCGGAGTTTTTTTATTTATTTATTTTTTTTTTAAAAAAAAAAAAAAAAAAGGAAAAGAAAAAGAAAAAGGAAGATATACATTTATTAATTTTTTTTTTACTTGAAAATCAAAAAAAAAATTTAATAATGGAAAAAGAGGACATTCATTTTATAAAAATTGATCAAGATGAACTTATAAAATGAAAATTTTTAATGGATCGAAATGATTATCCCATAAAAATACTTCTTGTGGAGATACAACTTTGAAAGAATTAAAATTGGGATTACGTGACCAATCACGTGAGTTTTGTCGGATTAAAATCTGAAAAGATAATCAGAAATTGGAACCTTTTTTTTTTAAAAAAAAAAAAGGACCGAGAAATCCTTAAATAGAATTCGTAACCTCTGCCGAAATTATCTCTAAATCACGAGATTCATAATTCCGGTAAGAATATGCATATGCAACCAGGCTAATTTGCTATTTTCTTGGCAGAATAATATTTAATTGTTGCACAACGTTTAAAATTAGAAATATTATTAAATTTCGATACATTTAATAATAAATTTCCTTTCTTAATTGTTAAACTAATGAATAATGAAATAAGTCATTTTGTAGAATAATTAATACAAAGTATTCATTCTCATGTGAAGTGTAGACAAAATGGAATTATCAGCTGACAAAAATAAAAATAAAAATTCAGAGGGCGCGAATCATTTTTATCATCTACGAAACATCTGTCAGCCCATGCCAAGTTTAGGAAGTCTGGTTCTAAACAGGTTTATAGAATAGTCGCACCACGCCATTACAATATCACAATGATTGCTACCACTAGTACATAATAAGATTAAATCACGGCAGCACGGATATTATGCACTTTATCAAAATCATTTAAAACCATTATGAGACCTTTGAAGGTCAAGATTGTGTACCTACCAACAAAAGTCTCGTGTACTGGTCCATTTGCTGCGCCTAATTTATTTATACTTACGTCACCGAGCAATAGATGGATATCTGAAATTTAATGTAATGAAATTACCATAAATAAAAATTTTTTTCTCTTTTTCAATTAAAAAGAACTTTTTCAGTTGCCAGTCCGGATTCTTTTCCAGAAACTCAATCTATCCAATCATGTATAATCAATCAAAGCCACTAGCTGTGTAACGAAACGTTGTAGTAGGGGTATTTAGTTGCTGTCAAATTAAGGAAAAAAAAAAAAAAAAACGAAAAAAAAAACTGAGTCTTCATCAATCTCATCCAGGGGTTACAACAATATAAACAGCGTTTAAGAATTCTTGGTCGTGTTCTAAAAAAAAAAAAAAAAAAAAAAAAAGAAAAAAAAAAAATTTTTTTTCTAAACCACTCACCATTCGTAATTAAGAGAAAACAAATACGACTACCAAATTTCTTACACGCACTTCTTTTTGATCCTTTACTTTATACTTCTTTTATATAATTAAATGAGGATGAACAAAACAAATGGTAGAAAAGCCCCTGCTACAAGAGGTGTTAAGCTTACCGAGAAAAGCAATGGTCAAGCCAAAGATGTAACTATAAAACAGGAAGACTCAAACGACTTTGAAGATCAACCGGTAAGACGCAGGCCAAAGAAAAAAATAATAATTGAATCGGAGGAGTCCGAGAGTGACGTGCCAATTTCCAAGAGAGTAGCCGCTAAGGACATTAAATCTACGGTCAATTCTTTGCCGGATAAGGGGAAACTCCCAAAGGCTTCTACCTCCTCTTCGAAACAAACAATACTACCCGTTAAGAAAGAAGAACCGGTATATATATATTTAATTAACTTAAAAATACTTCCACATTTTTTTTATTTTTATTTTTATTTTTTATTTTTTTTTTTTTAAAAAAAAAAAGAAATAAAAAATTTCCTGTTACCTTTCTTTTATGCTATATAAATAGGCTGTGAACAGTAAAAAAGCAAAGAGAAAGCGACCGGATTCTGATTCTGAAGGGGATGCCAAAGTCACACAAAAAAAGGCAATTAAAACAGAAACTAAAGTTGAAACGAAAGACGCTGAATCAGAAAGTGAAAGTGTTCCAATTGTTAAAAATTTGGTGAAAATAAATGGTAAAAAGCAAGCAGTTAAAGTTAAAGTAGAACCTTCCGACTCCGAAAGTGATGTACCTCTTGGAAAAAGAGTGAATAAAGGAAAGCAGTCAGTGACCCCTAGTAAAAGAACTACAAGAGCTACTACAACCAAGGGACAAGTCAAACAAGCAAGTAAGACCCAAAAGGTAACATTTATCTAATTTACCTTGAATGATATTATATTTTAAATATAATGATAATAATTCAATTATTCTTAATCACAGGCCAATGATACTAAAGCTAAGCGAAAACGTAACGATTCTGACTCTGAGTTTGACGAGAAAAGTGAGAAAAAAGTTCCGGTAAAATCTGCTACCAAAAGTGCGGTAAAAAAGGCTAGTCCCCAAAGAAAAAGAAAGAAGGAAGATTCTGCAACTACAGAAGAGGAAGTGTCGCAAAAAAAGAAAGGTAAACAAAGGACGGTAAACGAAGAATCAGATGATGATGACGATGATGAGGAATATCGCTGGTGGGAAGCCGAAAATGCCAAAGGTGATGGTACCGTCAAATGGAAAACTTTGGAACATAACGGAGTATATTTCCCTCCCGATTATGTTCCACATAATATCAAAATGAAATACAATGGTAAGAATTTCATTCTTTTATGATGACACGACTTTTTTGCAGATCTAACCTTTTCAGCTTTTATCTAAAGGCAAAGAAATTTACCTTGAACCCGAAGCCGAGGAAGTCGCAACTTTTTATGCAGCTGTCATAAAAACCGAACACGTCGAAAATCCAACGTTCAATGAAAATTTTTTCAGAGATTTTAAGACAATTTTGGCAAAGTCCAGCAAGGTAATTTATTCCTTTTTTTTTTTTTTTTTTTTTTTTTTTTTTTTTGATACAAATAAAAATTATTTTTAAATTGCCTTAAAAAATTCTTTATTATTAACGAGTACTTTTATTTGCAGAATCCTTCCATTGAGAGTTTCGAAAAATGTGACTTTGCGCCAATCTTCGATCATCTTGAACGTGAGAAAGAGAAACGAAAAGCCATGACAAAGGAGGATAAGCAAAAACTAAAAGAAGAGAAACTTCAGTTGGAAGAGAAATATGGCTTTTGTTATCTTGATGGTCGTAAACAAAAAGTTGGAAATTTCCGAATTGAACCTCCCGGGTTATTCCGTGGTCGTGGTAAACATCCAAAGACAGGTTCATTGAAGGTAATTATATCCTTGCTCTATTTAATGATATTTTTTATATTAATCGTATCACGAATTTTTTTGATTAGCTTCGAGTTCAGCCAGAACAAGTAACTATTAATATTGGCAAAGATGTAAAAGTTCCCGAGCCTCCAGCTGGTCATAGTTGGAATAAAGTTATCCACGATAACACAGTAACTTGGCTTGCAACATGGAAAGAAAATGTTAACGAAAATATTAAATATGTATTTTTAGCCGCAAACAGTTCACTAAAAGGTCAGAGTGATTTTAAGAAATTTGAAAAGGCTCGCGAGCTTAAGGTGATTAAACACTTCCTTTTTCTTGTGCACATGTTTTTAAAAGATAGCCTCATTAATATGAAATACAATCTAATTAATTGTTTAAAGGACATTGTTGCAAAAATTCGTCAAGATTATAATAGAGATATGAAGAGCAAAACAACTGCAACACGTCAACGTGCTACTGCAATGTATTTTATTGACCGTCTAGCACTTAGAGCTGGAAACGAGAAAAAAGAAGGCGAAGAAGCCGATACGGTAGGCTGTTGCTCACTTCGTTTTGAACATATAAAACTTGAGCCTCCAAATATAGTGCATTTTGACTTTCTGGGTAAAGATTCAATACGATATCAGAATACTGTAACGGTGGATCTTCAAGTCTATAAAAATCTTAGGATTTTTAGAAGGAACAGTGAAACCGAAAAAGATCAACTGTTTGACAGAGTAACAGTAAGTATATAATTAATTTACGTCGTCTCACAAGATTTTTTTTTTTTTGTATTAATGGCTTTTTGTCGTTCCACGTCATTTAGACACAAGAATTAAACAAACACCTTTCTTCATATATGGAAGGTTTAACTGCGAAAGTGTTTCGTACTTATAATGCTTCGTATACCTTTCAAGAACAACTCAAAAATACTCCAGTTGATGGAACTGTCATCGAAAAGATCTTGGCGTATAATCGGGCAAACCGTGAAGTGGCTATCCTATGTAATCATCAACGTACAGTGAGTAAAACTTTCGATAATCAAATGAATAGAATTGAAGATAAGGTAAAAAGAAGTTTTTTTATTAACCTTGTACGTTATTTTATTTTTATTTTTTTGAAAAGTTGTTGACCTTTTACGTTATTTATTTCTATTATACTAGATACGCGCTCTTAAATATCAAAAGATGAGACTTAAGAAAACTTTGTTGACATTGGATCCTAAGTTGAAAAGGAAAAGACCTGAACTTGATGAGCCGGAGTCGGATTTAGGCGAAGAGTGGTGTGAAGAGTACGAGAAACACTTGGAGGAAAAGGACAAGGAAAGAATTCGTAAAAAATTTGAAAAAGATAATGAGAAACGCACAGAGGAGGGCAAGAAATCATTACCTGAAAGTGAATTAAATGCTCAACTCAAGGATGCCGAGGATAAAACGAAGCAATTAACTAAAGAACGCAAGACGGGTAAAATCGATGTGAAGAAAAATCAAACAGTTGATAAAGTTGAAAGTCAAATTGAAAAAATCAATGAAAAAATTAAGGCAACCAATCTCACCAAGGTCGAAAAGGAAGAAAACAAGACTACTGCATTAGGAACTTCGAAGATTAACTATATTGATCCTCGTATTTCGGCTGCTTGGTGTTATAAATACGAAGTTCCGATTGACAAAATCTTCAATAGAAGCCTACGCGACAAATTTAAGTGGGCTATGGAAGTAGATAAGAATTGGGTAAGTAATTTTTTTATACAGCTCGTTATCAATAAAAAAAAAAAGATTTTTTTAATCTTAACAAATGTTCTAATCATTTTTTATTTTTTTATTTTATTTTTTTTTATTGAACGAGCAGAAATTCTAAGAAATTTATTATTAAATTTATTTTTTTTTATATTGATATGCATTTTTTTTCATTTGCATCCCGCAATTGTGATTTATATCATATCACTTTTTTTATGTTAGAAAATAGAAATTTATTCGCTATATACATTATATTATATATTATATGCATATATTTTGTTGTAATTCGGATATACTATAGAAAATTTGTTTTTATCCTTTAACAACAGGATTTTTTATGATTTTTTGATGAAATTGATTTTTCATTAAAAAATCTTTAATGTAAAAATGTTTAAAAGTTATAAATAAAATACTAAAATAATCCGTAAAGGGGAATAATATTAAATTATTTATATTTATTTATTAAGAAAAGAATAAGATAGAAAATATATTACATTTTAAGTTATATATATAATTTAAAAGATATATATTTATTTAAAATTAATATTAAATGTTTCTTTTTCATTTATATTATTAATTACATATTATTTTTAAATTAATTAATTTTTAAGATTAATAATAATTATAAATTTGTTTTAAAATTTATATAATTATTATATTAAATTAAAACAATAAATAAAAAAAAAAGTTTTAATAGTTAAATTTTCTTATTACTAAATTTTATAATTAAATATATACTTTATATTATTAAAATTTTTATTATTAATTTATAAAAGTCAGAAAATTTTTTTATTTTCTTATTAAAAAAAAAATTAATAAAAAAAAAAAGAAATAATTTTATTAGAAAAAAAGATTAATATAAAAAAAATAAAATTATTATATATTTTTATAAAAGAAAAAGATAAATAAGATAAAATAAAAAGATTTATTTAGAAAAATGTAAAGTATTATAAATAAATTAAATAAACTATTATTTTTTATATTATCTCTTTAATTATTTTTGCCTACAAATCTGTAATCAATTTTATTTATAAAGTAAAATCATTTTTAATTATTTTTAAATATTTTAAAATATGTTATTAAAAAATTAATAAATTTTATAATGTTTTCTAAGTAAAATTAAAAAAAAAAATGTAATTAACTAGTGACTATAAGTATAGTATTCTATCCACATAATTTTTTATGATAAAATTTTATAATCAATAGTTAAATATTTTACAATGCTTTTGAAATTTGAATAATTATACTTTCTTAAGATAATTAATCAATAAATAAACTTTTGCTAATTCTAATTATTTAATAATGATGTTTCAATCTTATTAAATTTTATATGACAATCAAATACTTGCTGTAAAATTTCAAAATTGTTTCATTTATTTTCTATGCATATATAGATATTATTTTTAGATGGATTTTATAAAATAGTTTATATAAATAGATGCGTTATTTCAAATAAATTAATTTTATCAAATTTTTTATTAATACCACTCTTTTTTATATGTCATTTAGAAATTTATCTTCAAATTAAGCTACTATCTTTAATTCTTAATATAAATTCTAAATATACATATGTTATTTTTAATTTATTATAAAATAAAAGAATATTTTCCTTAAAATTATTTTCTATATTATGGCATCTATTATTTTTTGAATAATCAATATTTGACATTATAATTAAAAATGATCATAATTTTATATATATTGGAAAAAAAATATTATATTTTATATTAACTTTCTATGATTTGTTCATTATAAAATCCTATTATTTTAGTCTAGAATATTCAGTTTTTTTTCAAAAATTTCTTAAAATAAGGTAATTATTGCTATAACTGAATAACACTCTTATAAGAGTGTTATCCAGTTCAGCTATAATGTTATCTAGTTACGAGTAAATTGTTACCTAGTTATGAGTATATTGTTACCTAGTTACTGTTTTTAGTGTTCTGTGGCCTTACTATTGCTTTATTGCTATCCACTTAATTTTATTGCTCTATAGCTTTTTTATTACTTTGTAGATATTTGCTTAATTTTATTACTCTGTCCTCTTTTTATTTCCTTCTAGCTATCCGCTTGTTTTCATTGCTCTGTGACCTTTTTGTGGCTAAAATACTAGACTGACGTTTATTGCATAAATCATGTTTTGATTAAGTGACGCAGTAAATTTACAAATCAGATTTTGGCCAGCACTATGCTATAATTTTGACCTGATCTTTATGGCAGAATATCTTGGCTTTTCATGATTAGATTCATGCAATTTTAAGCTCATTTTGAAGAGAGCGTTGAGAGCTTTCCAATAATGCTAAGATTATATTAATTAGATGCCTGAATGCCGAGTTATTGCATCTCAAAGTTTGGAAAAAAAATATGAAATAGTGCTGGCTGAAATTAATGAAATTTACTGCGCCTTACTGTGTTAATCACGTGTTTCAGTTCTCGCTAGTTTCAGGCATTTTCCCGTTACTTTTAAGTAATTTTTGAATAACTTTTAAGAGTCTAGTTTAGTTGTCAGTTGGTTAAAGAATCAGAAGTGTGATAGGCATTATTATAGCTGATCCATTTTATTGTTGGATGAGGCATGAAGTGCCAAATTGATTCTAACTATACAGCTTTTATATTCTTTTTTCTTATATTTTCCTGAGACTTTTCGCTTTTCTGATCTCTTTTCTGCCTATCAGTGGTAGTATCCAAAAGCATAATTTCTATTTTATTTCTATATAATTCTACCTTTAGATACTATCAATTTTATATCTTATTTTTCGCTTCTGCCTTTCTAAAACCCTTTCTCATATAGTTATTATTTTGGGGTATTCCTATGTATGATTACTGCTAGTCAAGTACATGCGAAGTGCTAAATTAGTTCTAGCTATATTGCTCCTTTTTTCGTGTATTCTCCTGAACCTTTTTGCCTTCTCGATCTCTTTTCTGCTTATCAGCGGTAGTATCCAAAAGCATAATTTCTTATTTTATTTCTATATAATTTTACCTTTGGATACTACTAAATCTATACTCTTGTTTTTGCTTCTGCCTTCCTAAAATCCTTTCTCATATAATTGCTATGAAGAGATACTTACTGCATTGATTGCTTTTGAATATTACTTTTAGGTATTACTTTTAGGTACTACTACATCGACTACTTTTAGATACTATTACATTAACTACTTTTAGATACTACTACATTGACTACTTTAGGTACTACTACATCAATTACTTTTGAATATTATTACTGACCCAGTATTTTGCTTACAAGCATATTTGTTCAAAATTTTTATTTTGAAGATTTGGGAAATTTACATATAATTTTATACTTAGTATTTCCATATATTGTATTATGCTATTTGCATAAAAAAAATACTGAGCCTCACCCTAAAATAATAAACAAAGCAATCAGGCTCTTTTTTGATTTAGCAGATCTCGATTATGAGTCTAATTACAATAATCATATATACTTTCAATATTTGTCTAATAATAAAAATGATATCTCTCTTCTAAGAACCTATCATCCTGAAGAGATTTATTCAAAATATATTATTTGAGTATCTGAAAAAGGTTTTACAGTAGTCAATCATCCATCTGAAGTTTATAAAATCCCTGATGCTCATGAAAACAAGCGGATAGCTAGAAGGAAATAAAAAGAGGACAGAGTAATAAAATTAAGCAAATATCTACAAAGTAAT
>CAJVPQ010001567.1:0-17443 GCA_910591825.1 Funneliformis caledonium
AGGGTCCGAAACTTTTTTTACTTTTAAATAATAATGTCGATCATTTCTAAATTCTAATTTTAGATTTTTCGACTGATGTTACACAAGAAATGAGAAATTTTTGACGGCCTTATTGCTTGCTTTTGTTAATAAGATAATCGACTATAAAAATTTAACCGAATAAAGTTCATAGATCATATAATAATATGAATCAAAAATCTCAATTTTGGTTGGTGGGTCCCGTAAGGTGATTTTAATAGCTTAGCTCCCATTTGTACTTCGACACGTCAAATTTTCAAAATATGAGGCTCGTCTAGTTCCTGATTAATATAATGTATTTTTTTTCTTTATAAACGAACTAAAATGTATTTTATTTGCGTCGGGATTTATTTTTCCGATTATTTAAATTTTACTACTTTGATTTTATGTATATTTAGTCTTCTTCCAGGAATTATCGATGGAATAAATAGTAAGTGGTTTGTTATTTCTTTTTTTATTATTTAGATTCGATTATTTGATTGCTGTATCGATAAAATAAAAGGTAGGTCATTTATCTTTATTACTATTATTTTTTTTATTTTGAGATTTCTCTTTCGGGTTTGATCGCTTCGAGGGTTGCTACATCGAACACATAATTGACAGCCAATTAAAGTAAAATCTTGGATAAATAAATTTAGTAAACAATTATAACAAATAGTATCGTTAATGAATATTAAATAGGTGTGGAATAATGCAACTGTTAATAAGGTAACCAACTAACACTCTCACGCGTAAGAGATCTAATAGATAATGTATTTGTATTTATTTCTACAATTATCCTAAAACAGCGTCAAAATGAGAGCCAAGGAGAGTAACGCAAATATCCTTTGTTACCACTTCAAAATTTCTTTGACTTTTCTGTTTATCCTTTGTAGGTCCTCTATTAATTGAAGAGGGAGATATTATCGTCATCCTTAAAAAGGGAAATAAAATTAAATGACATAATTATTTCCGTTTTTATTAAGGAAAGAAAAAAAATATACAATTATAACCGGTCAAGTACATACTATTTTTAAAATAAAAATTGATTTATTGTTATTAAGCAGTTCGCCAGTTTGTATACGATTCTTTTACAATTATTACCTGAAATGTGAAACTTATCACGAACCTTCTTGTTATATATGAGACTTTAACTCACAATTTTGCACCAATCGAATAAATTGACTTGTTCAAAGACGAAACTATATATCACAAAATGATTTGTGTCCCACAATTATAATTGCATGTAGTCATACGAAAGGGAAAGAAATTATTATTAAAATAAAAGCTTAATTTGGTGAGTGAGTATTATGTGTTTTGTTATCTCAATGTTTATTGTTACTCAAAAATTGTTTTTATTATTAATTATTTTATTTTATTTTATTTAATTTATTAATTACAACTTATTAACTGATTTTTTTCTCAATCTATCGTCAGCGTAATTAACATCAATACAGTATAACAATTATTCATATGTTAATAAATCAAAAGATAAATTCATGAATAAGATGTAATCTATGGATTTTTGAAATAAAAATTGTCTAATGATAAGTCTCGCAAACATTAATTAAGGAAATTTATAAAGTACTATCAAAATATTAATTTAAATAATGTATTATTTTCATGAAAAATAGCAAAGTCTGACGAAATTTGAAGTTGCATGGATATGTTTATGGCTTTCAAGCAATTTTACGATCATTTATTATACAGCGTTATTGCTAGTATATTTTCTTTATCATATGAACCTATAACGTACTTGTTTTGAAATTTATTTTTTCATTCCATTTCAATGGTTCTTAAGCAAATTATTCTTAACCGTTGTTTTAAATATTACAATATTTCTTATATTTTATTCCTTTCATCACTTGTTCAACATAATTTATCCCTTAAGAATTTGGTATGATAGTAAAGAAATTTGGTTTGCGAAATTGGTATTTTAAGAACATACCAAAATAATAATAAATATAGATCTGAAAAAAAATATACCTATATTTATTCAACGCAGCAGTCCGAATGCAATCAAAAATCCTTAGTAAAGAATAAATCTTAAGAAAATATAAAATAAAATAAAATATGGATTTGCCCGAATGCTATAGAAAATTAAAGAAAAGAATAAATTAAATTACAATTAAAAAAAATAAAATATCTACATTCATTTAAGTTTGCATAGATGTAATTTATATATCAGAAAATCAATCGGGATTTTGATGTCATTTGGGATAATGTAATTTTGGGAAAAAGTGAATTTCAAGGGATAAAAGTTATCAGTTATTTGAATTCGGGATTATGTACATTCGGGATTTTGAGCTTCGGGAATTTCGTTCACTCCAATTCATAATTTATAAAATAGATTGTTTCTAATGAATCACAAAAAAATTTTGTCCATTCGATATCACTAATGGAAATGCAGTTAATATTTGTGTTTAATGCCATTCATATTCAAAATATGTTTACTTCTAACGGTCGTTTATTTAAAAAAAAAAAAAATAACGAGTAACATTTTCGAAAGTTCATATTATTTACTAAAACATTTTAGTAACTGCCGGAGACCTTTGGTGGGGTTTATATAATTTATTCAAAAATTCTTTCGTTTAAAACTAATCCAAGCAACAATATGCTTTAGTATATAATCATGATATTTTAAAACATTGATTACCTTTACAACTTGTAAAGAAAAACTTTTGTTTATAAATTCGGTTTTCATTCCTATACGAACTGGATATATAAAAATAGCTTGCTGAAACAAACAAAAACTATTTTTTTATCTGAACTCTATTCTTTATGAGTTGGTATTTTCCACCAATTGCGATAGTACAAATGAGATATAATAGTTCCTCTCAAAACATAACTTCCCGTTAAAATTTTTGTCAAAATCTGGAATTACAAAATGTAGTACGAGTTTATAACCTTATATATTGAAGTACGTGTGAACTGCCTGTCCTTAGTTAAATTGTAACTTTCCAAATTAATAATTTTTTAATTCACACCTTAAATTTATAACCAATGAACTGGTAAAGTTTATTAAATAAAAAGAAAAGAAGCTTGATAATACATATTTTATTCAAGAAGTTTATATATTGATAGAATAATTAATTAATCGAAATTTAAAGCTGATTGAGATTGGGTAAATAAAAAAAAATTTAAAATAAATGTTTTTCATAAGTATTATTCAAATAATTTCATTCGGCTGGATAAATCATACATTTAGCATTAATTTAAATTAATTAGCGCTTATTCAAAGGGGTAGGGAAGAATTGGGAACTAAATTTAATTGGCGATTTGAAATACAATAGTTATACAAGAATTTATGAAATGTCATTACTTAATGAGTTCAATGCACCACTAAAAAGAAATGAGAATAAATTCATGTATACTTATTTCAGCAATTTAATAAATTAAATAACCAAATTGAATCCTGCGCGTACCTCATAATTGTAATTATATTGTATTTCGCTATGACAAGCAACTTCCTGAAATGTATCAAATCCAATAGTAAAATGAAAATCATGACTACGTAAATATACTTGATTTATACTAAGATAAATGACATCATTAGATTTCAAATATCCTAGACAATCTGCTAATTTACGATTAATAAACTTCCATTGATTATAATGTTGGTTGGGATTTTTTGAATTACAACTTACTAAATAAATAATACATCAATATTAAATCTTCTTTAAATAAAATATAACAAAAATTAATAAATACCTTCGATGTTCTGAGTTACTGGAGAAATATTATTTTCATTAACTCCAAGAAAGATATTAGAATTTTTGTGTAATAAAGAAATATAATTTTCGGTGTATGAAGCTAGTTCTTTACAGCTCGCAAATGTGATTTTCCATAAAGCATTCGAATCAAGCAAATTGTTCGCAAAAACCTAGATATATTAAAATTTATTAAAGGTTAATAATAAAAAAAAATTATCATACAAAATATTTATAAGATGGAATACCAATTGAGACTTGCTTCCAGTCTTATAAAATGAATTGTTAATTGAACTTAGATATTTTCTTGTAGAAACGTGTTTTAAAGCTACAATAGAACCATTTCTGATTAAATTTGAATCATCCATAACAATTTCCTCAAATTCTTTAATTAATTCATTCATAGTTTTAATATTTTTATTTCGCCATAAAAATTCAGTTATAAAATAATCATTTGGAAGAGAAAGAAGTAGGTATTTATTTTGTTTCTCAATATCGTTAATTTCAGCATTGTAACATAATTTGCGAAAATTTGAAATAAATTTTGAAGTTTCTCCGCCCTCCCTTTCAGGAACGTATTTTAGTAATCGCAATTTCCTTAAATTTGTATTTTTGAATACTGTAAAGGAAATGTCATCCTTAAGTGCGCTACAAAGTTTTTCAAAACTATTAATTCTACTTGGAAGTTTGATAATAGGGTCTACTAATGGTATTGCATAATGCAAATATTCATTTTCTTCAATATTTTCTTTTCTATAATAATTATGAATATCATTTATCCATTCATCTGGGTGAATATTCCCATCATATTTTGGAATATACATTTTTTTTTTTTGTAAAAAAATTTTTTGCATAACTTCCGGTATTTCCATTTATAATCGTTCAGAATAATAATGTATTGCCAAATGCGGAAACAATAAAAAATTGTTCCCTATTGTAGAAGCTTAGCTGAAATATTTGCATCACCATTGCGTCATTCCGCACGTGATCTGTAATTTTTGACATAAATTATGATGTAATTGTTGGATCAATAAAATATGTAAACACAAACATTGTATTTCAAATATCCTTGACAAAAACCTATAAATGTTACAATTCGTCTTCTAATAAGTTTGTATAAATTTTCTATCCATTAGGTTTTTTAAAAGTATAATTCGCCTAAAAATAAAGATTTGTTAAAGTCAACAAATTTCCTTTTATTCGTGGTTCTTAAAAATGGTTCTTACATATTTTTTTAAAAAAATTTAGTATAATTGATGAGAAAGAGAATGATAATGAAATTCTTTTCATAATTTTAAGTCATAGTTATTGTGCTTGCGTTGATAATTCGTAATAATGATCGGTCAAATTTAGCCACTACGTGTCTAGTTCTAACTGAATCGGACAATAATTAAACTTGTAATTATGAAGTAATATTGACGGTAAATTTATTTAATAATATCAAAACAATCATCAATGTTGCCTCAACGTCGGCGCTCTATACTTTAGCAATGTCAATACCAATCAATAAATTAAAACTGCGCAATTACGAAAAATTGAATAATAAAATAATAAGATCGGAAATTAATATGTTTAAAACGGGCGAAAGCGAAATTATCATGAAGGGGTTAAAGGAAGGTTTTCAAGTTGTATGTATGCAAAATATAATAAGGACGAGCGTAGAATGTTAAGTTGTTTAAGGATTTCAGGCTTGTATTTATAAAAAATAATTATTAGGCCCTGGCAAATGACTCCAAAGGACTAACTGCAAATACTTCGTAGATGACCTATATTTCATGTTGTTGCCGTTTAGCAAGTTGAATAGAATTACAATGTCAAGGTTATACCTTCTCTACAAACTTTACATTTGGTATATTGTCAAATTTTATTAATAAGTAACGGTAATTCTTCTATTTTAGTGAAGAACCTATTTACCAGTTTAATTCTACATATGCTCGAAACATGTTTATCTCCTTATATAGTTATCCCTGAGGGAATTTTCTTTCAACTTGGTAGCATGATGGAATAGGACACCATCACAGGTTACTGCTATCCATTTACGACTTACCAAAATATCTTTCATTATGAAGAAAAACCTTTCAATATTTGCAATTGAATTAGGATTAATATTAACAGGATCAGTAACATATATCTTCGGAACATTAACTCTTTAATCACAATTTCCGCTCTGCCCAATCCGATACGTCTCGTTTCATTACTTGGACATCCAAGTAGAACATCAAATATCGCCATAATTTTTTTAACATCTCTAGAGAATTGAGATATATCTCCATGTTGGTGAAATAAATATGTGCAACCTAAGAACGACAATCTCTTTGTATAAAAGATCCACCATTGAAAATTCGTATAGATATCTTTAAAGATCCTTGTTTAAGGACTGTTTCAAGAATTTATTTGGATAAAAGCGGTCCTTGCGCTCCTCGGTTCATATTTTGAGGACCGGTCCGGACCAGTCCTTTATTATTTTATGAATTAAGTTTTAATTTTATAAAATACTATTTAAATTTTTTATAATAAAAAAATTCCTTCCGGGTCGGTACATTCCTCGTCCTAAATTTATTGTAGTTTAATTGTGGACCTATTCATAAGTTCGGTCCTTGAGTCGGTTTCTACAACTTATTGCATATATTACAAAACTATAATATCCGAAATGAAAATGTCAGAAATGGAGAAATTTAGAAGGCGAATCTACCGTTTGCATACAATTATTATTATTATTATTGTACTTTTTATCATTTGCTTTATTAAATTTATATATTTTAAATATTTAAAATAAAATACATCTTGTGAATGTGATGAATATTTTTTTTTTCTAATATGGTTCAAACCGGTCCTTGGACCTGTCTTATAAATCGGTCTGGACCTAGAAAGAAACTAATTTTGTACCGGACCGATCCAATCTAGATAAAATACTTCATATAATTAATTACTTTCTCCCAAATAATAAAACAATGATTTATTGTTTTTAAATATTAAAATAAATTCTTCTCTGTCGTACTAATAAATCGCTTAATATGAAGGAACTAACTTATATTTCTTGTAGGTCATAACTTGTAAAGGTTTTAATTATCCGACATTAATATATACTACATTTCGAGTTATGTAATGTAACAACGATGATTTTTTACTATTAGTTTCAATAGCTTCATTTTTCAGCGATCTATTTTTGCATTGTTTATTTTAGTTTTAGGTTACTATCTTATGTTTCGATCGCGTTTATTAATTAAACAATAGCAATTTTTGATTTGATTTTTCATTTTTTTGTATATATTTATATTCTTATTTGGTTTTCATCTAAAATGTTTGTTAAAGAATTATATTGGCTTTCAATTATTCTAAAAAATAAAGGTAATGTTCTAAACATTCAAATCCGTTCAAGTATTTATCGTAAAATCCACTAGTTAATTTTGAATATGTGATCAATTAATCAATTACAACAAACAATTTTTGAAACATGATATTTTATGTTCAGATCAGTTACATCAGCATTAATTACCGGAGGTTGGTACCGGCCAAAAATTCGTTAACCGGTTAATTAACCGGTTACAATTAACTTAGGCTAGTACTATAAATTTGGCTGGATTTAGACAATATTTTTGCAATCATATCATAAAAATCTTAATTATGGCCGGAAATTGTATTTCGACCGGAGTTAAATTCATCTATTTTAACCGGTTAATAAAAATCATTAACAGGTTAACATGTCATGTTAACCCTTTAACCGGTCAATTAACCGGTTAATAATTAACCGGTTCCAATCTCTAAAATGAACTGCCCTGCCTACATATACTAAAAGCTATTCTTCTTTATAAATATATTAAGTTCCAATTCAAGATGTAGGATTACAATATGTTCGATTTGATTATTTTAAGATATGCGGCGGCATAAGCGTCTTAGAATATTAATTGAATATTGAATTTTATAAATATATATATAAATCATATATAAATGTCTATGTTTAATGCAAATTTAATTAATAACCATTAGGATGTCACCATAAATTGTCGGTTAATAAAGAACACGTAAAAACATGTGGGAGGTTTGCTATTAAAATAAAATTACGAACTTAGAAAATCATATGATCCGTAAAGTGATTTTAATGGCAAACCTACCGTATATCTAAAACATTGAATCTAATTTAATCACCTATAAAACATAGTATTTAGCCAATTATAAATTATATGATTCTAAAGTCTACTTTCAATTTGTTTTGGTACAGTTTATAACTAAATATTCCAATTGCTAGTAAGAAAGTGAAGCCGAAAATTCCACTTAATGTACCAATTATAATTTTATATTTTTGATTTGGTTTTGGTTTAGGAGGATTTGATATCGGAGTAGGTTCGGGTTCAAATTTATCGACCCAAGTGTAGTTTCTAGTATCTAACAAATAAATTCTTGAATTCGATCCTAACGGAGAAGCATTTGGTTGAGTAATATTTCCTAAAAAAAATCAATATATTTATTACGTTAGCTTTTAAAAATTAAAATGATATATTATAGCAAAAACATTTTCTTTTTGTTTTACCAAAAGCAACAATCATATAATTTTCAAATATATTTGCTGTATGAGATGTAAGCGACGGAACATCAATAAAATTTGATGACACTTGCGGGATAGTCCATTCAAATGGATATGTATTTAGAACTGCCAAATCTGGAGAAACCTTGACATTTTTCGATAAATCATCAATATGTTTAGATCCTCCATAAATTATGATTTTTCCATTATTTTCATCAGAAACTAATAGCAATATATGTTTAGACTAATTAATATTTATCTTTTCGTAAAAAAAAAAAGAAAGTTTTTATACCGAGTACGGCCGAGTGTAAAAAGCGGGATTCGATTTGATCGTCACTTTTCGCATGCTTAATAAATTGAATTAAATTTTATTAAATTAAACTTCATCAAAGGAGTTCATAATAATACGGACAACGTACCACTATAGACCAAGATGATAACATGGTGTCGTAAAGGTGAATTCGATTAAGATCTGCAAGAGTAGCAACAGTATTTTTACCATCATTAAAAATCTCACGACCTCCAATATATACAATAACCCCATTTGACAATAAAGTCGCGGTATCACCAATTCGAGCATTGGGAGCATTGTCAATAGGGCCATAAGACCATGTAAATTCTTTAGTATTTAATATTGCCATATCATTGACATGATCTTCGGAATATCCACCAAAAGCATAAATTTTTCCAAAATTATCGGCAACGATTTGAAATACATAACGTCGTTCTGGCATTTTTCCTTGAATTAAAGGTACTTTCCAATGTCCTGATTTTAGATCAAATTCATATACTAGCGTAGTTACATTTTTCTCTTTCAAAAATCCTCCAACGAGGTAAATACTATTATTAGTTAATGCAGTAGATGCCCAACAATTTGAAAATCCTAATCCTGAATTTGATGTAAGGTCCGTCCATGGCGGAGTCTCTACATTAAATTGCTGAGATAAATCAAGATAGAATACCTCATTTGAACATCCTTTAATAACTCCGCCAAAAAAATAAAGCTTATTTTCAACAAGGACGGTAGAGTGAGCAATACGTCCTAAAGGAGTAAATGACTCAACTCTAAGGAACAAATAACATAATATGAATAATAGAAACTTATATTTCTTGCAAGTCATAATTTCAATTGTAATAATTAAATAAAATGAATTAAATAAATGTGAATTTTATAATTACAGAATTCCCTTTCCGCACCGGTACCTATAAATAATATTTATCGGTTCAAGGTAATGCCTGGCAGATCCAAATTACCATTGTGAAAATAGGCTGATCTGGATGTTGATCGTTCGATATTGCCTCTTTTAAAATTAAAAAATTTTTTTTTTTTTGTGGTTTATCATTAGTTAATTACTTTGATATATTTTAAAAAGTTTGTTTTTTAAAGGTTTATTTTTACATATATAATATTATTTCTGAGATTTTAAATAAAATCTATTTTTTTGTCTTTGCATTATAACTATCTTGGATGATCATTTTAACCTTAGAAAGTCCCTTTCTCCTGATGAAATTATACATAAAATACGTCCATTTACTATTTTGATCTCCACCTTTATACGAACGAACGTTCTTGCAAGTGACGAAAAATAGACAACATTTTCGATGATGGTTACACAAATTTAATTCAATGTAACGAAGGAAAATTTTTAATCAGATTCGTATATTCCTAAGTATTAAAATATATATAAATCATTAAAGAGGTTAGCCTAATTAATTAATGTTTTATAAAATTAAACAAAATAAATAAATATATTTGATCTTTAATAATGTTGTCTTCTAATATCTTGATTTTTATTGATCGAAGTATCACGCGCATTATTCAAAAATTAAAATAAACAAATTTTCTTTAATCTTAAAACATTTAATTAGTTGAAACTTAATAACTTTTCGTTTCAAATTATACTCCTATTCTGAACAACGTTCAAATCATGATTTGAAGCCTCAATATGTATGCATTGAAACGTTTGCAATTCAGCTTGCTCGTTCTTGCTTGATAAATAAGGTTTATAATTGTCCACATGTGCGAACTTGATCATAATGCTTCCTCAACTTGTTCATTTGGTTCTTTTCGGAATGTTTACCAATGTTTCATTGAATTTATTTATGAAAGAAAGAGATTTCATAGGTACCTTGGAACTCCTTCTCAAGTTTCATTTTTTAAATGTATTAATGAGAAAAATTCAAATATTAAAATAACGATACCTACTATAGCAGAAGTGGTTATAATGTGAAATGCTGTTCAATATTTTGAAGCAAAATTGCTTACATCTTAACGATGATGCTTCAATAATATTATTTAATTAATCGAGCGTCTGTTTGTGTCCTTACAGGTTCATGAAAATTCAATTTTCAGAGTTATTAATCATAAATATTAGTCGTGATGAGAGTGTACTAGTTGAAGAATGGAAAGCGCTGTCAGCAACTTTTGATTGATCAAATAAATTTTTCAAAAGTTTACATCCTGGAAAATTTAATATTTCAAGGAATAAAAGTAACTCGATTCCCATTGACGAGCGAGAACGTAAACGCCACCAAAAGACCTCTATTATGAAATGTTTACCTGAATCCAATAGCCCTTCTCAAATCTTGATGTCTCATTTTGACGAAAATTCTGGTTCCAGTGAGGAAAATCCAATATTGCATCTTGTTACCGCAGTATAAACGATTCAAAAAATTGTAGAAAATATCGTCGGATGATGCGCTTCCGAATATCATTAATTGATAATGACATCTTAATGCTTTATTACAGTCGTTGATGTCTTCCATTTAGAGTTAATGACATCAAGGTAAGGTAAGAGTAATTAAATTGCCAGCAAGATAATGATGTAGGAATACTACATCCTCGATGTAGCAACAGAATTGACAATAATCAATATCACTCAATCTACACACTTTAGAGAATCTTTAATAAAGTACGGCCACCAATATGGAAATCTGCTAGAGACAATCCTCTGTTTATGATATGATAATTTTTAAATTTATAAAAAATTATTTGGGAGGTTTGTTATTAAAAACACGTTAAGGATCATATGATTTACTATTCTCCTAACTCGATTTAATAGCAATCCTCCCATTTATTAAACATCGAAAAATAATTTAAGAGTTTTTAGACGTTATTTTCAAGTTTAGAATTATAGGAACGATTACGAACATTTTCATTTTTTAACATCATTTCATATTACTGAAGCTTCGGTGCCCTTTTACAATTTTTATCCTAACGCAGTTGCATGATTTATTATGTCAAAGGCAAAATTAATAAATTTTCATTAATAAATCTTATAAAAAACATTTTTTTGTCATATGAAGTTTAGATCATCCCCGATTAGAGCAATCTAGGATTGTAATTTCCGGGAGTGTTTTTTAATGATATGATACAATTATTACTTATTGCATAAGTTGGTGATTTCGAAGGACAAGCTGATATTAATGCATTTCATAATTTCATAAAGCAATTAATATCCAAATTTTTAGAATCACAAAATGGTTCTAAAATAAAAACAAAAGATTTTAGATTTATAAATTATAGCTCACTTCTAACGTTTACGGCCCGAGTAATTATTTTTGTAAATTATCTAAATTATTTATAAATTTGTAATAAATTTATATAATATACATTATATTAGAAAGTATTTAATAAAATTTAAACACTCAGCCATAAGAATAGTATAATACTAATATAAAATAATTTTTGTAATTATACAAATACTTTATAACTTATAATAATTTACATTCCTAATAAAGTCATGATAATGTTCAAATACAATGATTTATATATGTGTTTATAAAAATCATTATATTTTATCACTATTTTAAATTAATAAGTAAAGTTAATTAATAAGTAACATAAAATCAATTGGATATTCAGAAAACAGAATCGATTACTTTCTTGTTTAGGGATGCTAACGATCACAATCATGACCTTTATTGAGCTATTTTAACTATTTGTCATATGGTAAAGGGTATAAGAACTAGATTTAGAAATATCCGATCCGAATTTGATTTTATGTCATACCAGCTGGCTCTTCCAGAGATTTTTTATAATCATTTTTATTATTATTAATTTTTAATAATTGAATACTTATCTTCTAGACATTACTTAAGGTCAACCGGTTAATAGTAATATAAATATTACATTTATTGGCTTATAATCAATTCTATCATTCGATGAAGTGCAAAATATTTTTGAAATAAATTAATTTCAAGTAGTCATTCTTCAATATTACTTTAGTATACTTAATATGTCAACACTTTTAAACTTTTAACATAGAGCTGTAATAGAATGAACTTTATAAGCGCGTCGAAGTATAGTACATTCCTAGAGTCTAGCGTATTTCGTTTTCTTTATTTCACAAGTTCCATCATAGCGGCAACGGTTCCTCTATAAAAATTTTTTATAAAAAGATCGTACATCATTATCTTACGGCTAAAATGGACGATTTGATTAGATTATTTGTTAGGATACAATGTTTATAATAGAGATCAAACTCAATCCTTTTATAGAATTTTCACAAGATTGAATAACATATTCACGATCACCTTTTATATCAATAATTACTCCTTCTGGAGTTCTAACGATTCAAATTTTGAACGAAGAGACACTTGATTACGACGTCCTTTAACTTTTGATTAAAGTCAATTTAAAAGCTAGTGAAATTATTATTTTATTCTTTTTAATTTTGTCAAATTGAAAATAATATGATTGCACGTTCTAATTTCAGCAAAATATTTAGCAGAGAAACTATGAGACTAAGAGATGTAAAACTTGATTACAATCGAATTATAATATAACACTAACTCGAGTCAATATCTCCATTAACCAAATTAGGTAAATTTGTAATAATACTTTTATAATAAGAATTTATCTTATATATTGATCAAAATTATCAATTCACCATTGGCTGATTTATAAAAAAAAAAATTGAATCAAATGAAGTATTTTTTTTTAAATAATTTACCATCCACTTGAAAATATTATAACACCTCAATAGCAACTAAATAAGCCAGTCTGTGGGATTCTATTTTGTAGAATTGGTAAAACAATAAAAAATGTGAGCAATCTCGTTGATCATGAATTCGCATATTTCAAGTTGATCCGATGAAATAAAAATTAAAATCAGACACACGTTAATGTTAGAATGAAATGTATGTTTGACTTTGCATTTAATTTTTTTTTTTACAATGGATTTGAATATATTGAGTGAGATGATAAAAAAAAAAAATTCTGTTGTAAAATATAAATAAATGAAGTAAATGCTCCGAGATCGGTTCGGACAAGAATGATGACCGACTGTTCCGAGATCGACTTCAGTTATAACGTAACGAGAATAAAATATTTGACTAATTTAAATTTATAAAGTTAAAAAATATAAAAGAAAAGAAAATAATGCAATTCCGATAATGAAAATCGTAAAATTAAAAGGAGTTTGACAATTTTTTTGCTATTCATTTCTAAAATTTTAATGAAAAATAGAGATTTTCTTAGACGTTGAACAAAAAATAAAAAAGATTTGGATAGCAAATTGGACCATGCTATAAATGTCTATTAAGTAATTACACGATGAATCTTATTTCGACTACTTACATTACATACATGCAAAATATACTTATCCCAGATCTAGCTGCAAAGTATTGCAGTGAAGATAAAAACCAGGTTTTTCAAATTAAACAAACGAACATGTAGCCGAATGCAGCGTTTATATGACTGGTAATGAAGTTGGAACATATGCTAATTCTCTTCAGTTCGGTACAGGCAGCTCGTTCAGTTCTGAAGGTTATATTGAAAATGTTGCTATATATCACATGATTAATTCAGAAAACAAGCTATTCGATTATTGTGATAGTCACCTTCCGAGGGTTCCATGTTGCCCTTAGTGAGCTAAGTGTTAAAATGAAATTAAATATTCATAGCATAACGAAATTTATACTTCATGTGGTTATTTTTTTTATTTGAATAGTTGTAAAACTTACAAAATATTGTGCGAGCAAAGCTGTTCAAAAGGTTTAATGCTATGATAATAAAAATTTTACATAATTAAATAATGGTAAATATTAACGGAATTTTAATTTTTAAATAGGTTAATGTTAAACACAATATTTGACGAAGTTAATATTAACCGGATGGGGTGTTATCATTAACAGGGGGTGAAATTTAGCAACGCTGTTTATTTATATGCTACAATATGAACTTTATTTATAAGTCATTATGCTTTGCAATGATATTATCGTGTGATTTTATGATGTTGACTTAAAAATTTGAAGAGAAGTTCATTATCATTCTCTTTCTCGTCATTTATACTAAATTCTTTTAAAAAAATGGAAAACCTTTTTAAGAATCACGAAAAAAGGTAAATTTGTTTAGAGGTTGGAACCGGTTAATTTTTAACCGGTTAATGAATTTTATTTTAACCGGTTAAAATGATGAATTTAACTCCGGCCGAAATTCAATTTCCGGCCATAATTAAGATTTTTATGATATGACTAAATCCAGCCAAATTTATAGTACTAGCCTAAGTTAATTTTAACGGGTTAATTAACCGGTCAACAAATATTTTAACCGGTTATTAACCGGTTAAAGAATTTTTGGCCGGTTCACGCCTTTAAATTTGTTTACTTTTTTGTGATAAACTATATTTCAAGATATGGCAACTTTTTTAATGAGGATGCATCTCCAATTATTTTTTTTTTTATTATTCTTTTAAAAATATGTATAAAGTACAATAATAAATATATTTTTTGTCAACAATTACAGATACTAAATGATATTCCAAATTTAACAGTAAGGATTAAAAATTATTTGAAAAGTTACAGATATTCTATTCCGCATAATTGAATTGATATCGTGAAAAGTGAAAACAATAAATTCTCTAACCACTCGCTAGAAAAGTTTTTTTTTTGGATATCTATTAATTAGCCTCCTTAGAAAAATAATGACAAACCCAGGGAAAATTTATAAAACATTTTTATCTTTAAGCTTCTAAATTGACGAACATAAATTTAAAATCAAACTAAAAGTAAGCGATTGGATTTCTTGAAAACTTTTACAGTTGGCACAATTTTTTACAATTAATATTTTACAATTTATTAGTTTTAGTAACTTGTTTCTAATTTCAATATAATAAAATATATAAAAACAAGTATTATTTATAGTTTAAAATATTAAAAAACAAGATCGTCTACATCATATGGGTGAGCACGATAATGTGTCGTATAATTTAGATAATTAATATACATTCATAAGATGATGATATTGAAGAATAAATATCTATTTTGTTAAATTTAATTGAATAGTGGAGAAGGAGTTGCAATATACATTTAAATATTATTAATACCAATAATTCAGCATCCGTAATTATTCTAGTAATAAAAATTAAGTTTAATTTTATTTTACGTAATTATTTTTTTTAACTTCGAAAGAATCGAACAATTGAATACAATATAATACACCACATACTTTAAAGTTAATATTATGTACGTTGTACCACTTAGTGATTTATACTCGATATCTTTTTTAACACCGTATACCGTCTTGTCTTTGACGTTAATGGTGTTGAAAACACCACATTATACAATAATACTTCCGTAATACCGTGAATCTCAACTATTTTGAATCAGAAATAAATAAATAAAATAAAACAAAAATAAATTTATAAAACTTTAATAAATATATATATTGAACTATCTAAAATGCTTTTTAAGATGAAAATGAATATTTTTTCATTAAAAATTTTCGTACATAAAGAATAAAGGAAATTTCTCAATACCGAAAATATTTAGCAATTAGCAAATAAGAAAATTTTATAACATCTTATAGAAATATCCCAATTAACCGACAGATTAAATATAATTTGGAACATGATAGTTATATAATGTGTTACCTATTTTTCGTAAGAAACGACAACGATTTTACAATAGATGATACAATTATAAATTTAAATCAAAGATAATTAATTAATAAATAAATACGAGATTTAAAAATAAACTATCACTACCTCGTCTAGCAGATCTTAGAATTTATATAGAGGTATTTAGAAATTTTCTCAATCTAAATATACAGGTATGATTCTGCTTTAAATAAAATATCAATAAAGGCCGTGATTCGGATTAATTAATTAAAGGAGAAAAGATTTGATCGACATTGCGCTGAACGCAGTAAAGTCTTAAATCGATGACGACGGCAAATATGTAATACAGGATTTTTTATTTCCAATATTTAAAGCTTTAAAACATTATTTAAGGGAACTTCCATGTCACCCGGAAAAGTTCATCTCTTTCAACTTACTTTGTGCTACATCATTGTTTTTTTTCCGTCTTCGTTTGTGCTACTTGCCGATCATCGAAATGATAGTAAATATAAGTTGTTTAATTGAAATTATGACGCAAAAAATATAACTTTTTCATTCTGATGTTAAGCTATTTATTCGTTAAAGTTGTGTCATTTACTCCTGCAGCACGTTTAGCTCATTCCTTTATTTTTTGTTGAAACTAGCCTTTATTTTTTTGTTCAAAACATTTATGGAAGCATGTAAATGCAATCAATTTTCAGCCCGATGTGTCACTTGCCGATCATCTGAAATACATTAATTCATGATCTACCAAAGTTGCTTTCTTCAAATTTTTCACCTTTTCTCGCTACAAATAAAGCAAAATGCAAATTGACAATAATTCAAATGAGTTGATTAATTCGATTGAAGAATATTTATTAAGTAAAAATATCGAATTTTATGAATACAAACATTTTTGTAATTTTCAAAAGATAGGTACAGGTAGTTTTGGAAAAGTCTATCGTACAAATTGGAAAGATTCAAAACAACCTCTCGCGTTAAAATCATTTAATAACTTTAACAATGTCATTGTTAAAGAACTCGTTCGAGAGGTAATTAATATGCAATATGTTTTTCAGTTTGGTATAAAATCATTTATATATCAAGCTAAATATTTATACTCATAAATAATTTAGTTTGAACATCAACGGGAAGTTGATTTTCATATCCGCTTTTGGCGATTACATCATCATATCAAGGTATAAAATCTTAAATAATAAAGTTAATTATAATTTTATATTGACTTTTATATTGTATGTTTTAACAAATATATTTATTATTTTTGTAAATTAAAAAAAAAAAAAAAAAAAAAATTAGTGAATTGAAAAATTATTGGTTAGTAATGGAATATGCTGATGACGGTACGCTTAAAAACTATTTGAAGAATAATTTTG
>CAJVPQ010001568.1:0-17434 GCA_910591825.1 Funneliformis caledonium
AATAAAAAAAAAATTTTGAATTTACTTACTTGTAGCCGGAGTTAGAGGCGGTCGGATACTTATGACCGCTACTGTATTTTACTTTAAATTTTATTGTGAATTAAATTTTATTGAAAAATATTAAAAAACTTTACATAAAAAAATTATGATTATTCTTATAGTGAATTATAAAGAGTTATATTTAAAAATCTTAATTTAGTATTTTAATATAATTAGAAAATTTGCAAAAAATATTAATGTTATATAAATGTTTATAGAAAAAGAATCAGTAAAAAATTAATAAAATATATTATTAAAAATATAAATCTAATAAATAATTTCTAGATATTATTTTGAAAAAATAAATAAACTCAAATTTTGATTTTTATATAAATTTAATTCTAATTTTATAATTATTTATCTGAAGCATAAGCGTAGGACACTTCCATTCATATTCTAAAATATACATGTAATGTTTGTCTATATGTATATATAGCTAATGAAATTTTTGGATCAGGTGTAATGTGATTTTTATTTATCATCTGATGATATTTTTGTAAGTTTTTTTTCCTTTTTACGTTACAGTATGTATAACAAAATTTTATTTTAAATCTTTAACATAACTTTTTATTTTACAATCAATTTTAAGTAATAATATTAAAAAATTATTAAATAAATTTTATTTTCAAATATTGTGGATACAGATACATTTTATTTTATTTTAATTTTTTTTTCAGATACATACTTTTGTAATAAAATTTTTAGTATTACATTTTTTAGTGATCTATTTTATTTTATTTTTTTACTTTTTACTGTATATGATCATGTGATTTATGATGTTTCAGACGTATTAACAGTTTCTATTTTCTAGTATCTAATAAATTTGATATATGTGATAAAATAATATGATAATCGTCAATTAAAATTCTAGATTATATAATAATTTTAGATGTTATACATTATATTTTTTAAGAAAACAATTAGAATAATTTTTAATATAATATAAAACTAAAAAATTTTATTATTAATACTTTTAATTTATTTTTTAATTTTAAAAAATTAATCTAATAATTATTTAATATAATAAAATTTTTAAATATTTTATATAACTTTTTTTTCAAATTTTAATATATTAAGTATAAAAATTCATTTTTTAAATAATAAAATTTTTATGAAATTGAATTTTAATTATAATATAAAATTATATAATTTTTTAAAAAATAATTTATTTATTGTATTGTATAGTACCTTTATCTTATTATTGTAATCTGTATTACACCCTCTTCTTTTTTCATTTTTTATATATATTCTGAAAACTTAGAAATTTTTAGTTGTAAAAAATCTATTCTTTATACTTTATGTTAAAACTCTTTAATTTCAGTTAAATTCTAATTTCAGACACGAGGGTTGTCTGAAATTGGGATATCTGAAATTAAACTTCAGATAGAATCTGAGTTTCAGACACGAGACCATCTGAAATTAAGATATCTGAAATTGAACTTCAGATAAAATCTGAATTTTAGACAAAAGGCCGTCTGAAATTGAGATATCTGAAATTGAACTTCAGACAGAATTTGAATTTCAGACACGAGGCCATCTGAAATTAGGATATCTGAAATTGAACTTCATATAAAATCTGAATTTTATACAAGTTATATATTTATAAATTAAAATTAAAGTAATATGAAGTATCTATAATCTACATGTACTGTACATAAGCAATTTATTTTAATTAATAAAATTTTTATGATTTTTAATTGTTCTTTATTTATTTTTTTTACTATTCTATTATATAACAAACGATTCCTTTTCTTTATAATTAAAATTTGAAAATATTTATAAAAAGTTAAGTAATTTTATTTTAAAATTCGCCTCTCAGCTTCAAAATATTATAATTATACAGGTAACTCGTAAAGGTAGGAGTTCCTTTCTGCTGAATTAAAAGAATTAAAAAGAAAAAAATAGATTATTTTTGCTTTTTTCACTTCGGTCTGAAGTTTTAAAAAAATGAATAAAATCACTTATTTAACTGACGCAGCACCCGATGCGGTCGAAAAAACCTGCATAAAAATAAAATAGAAATAAAATAAAACTAAAAAAAAAAAAAAAAATAAAATGATAAATAATAAAAGAAAAAAAAATTATTAAATTCAGCTAATATAGCTAAATGTTAACTATATTTACATTTACGAAATTGTTAAAAAAAAAAAAAAAATTTGGCATATTGTCTGAAGTTGGAATTCAGATAACAAAAAGGGTGTCTGAAATTGGAATCTCAATTTCAGACACTCGAAGTTCGTCTGAATTCCAACTTCAGACGAAAATCAATTTCAGTCACATCAAACATAACCATTTATTTAATTTAATTGATCGTTTATTAACTATTCACCTACTGAACCATAATTATACAACATCATCCATCCGTATTTTTAACTATTTGACATTCTATTACGTACACTATGTCACTCAGCCCAATTTGGCTTATAATTATCAAATTCAAAAAAAAAAAAAAATAATGTTAATATGTCATTGATATTTAAAACTATAAATTAACTAAACACGACTTAATTATTTTTTAATGTGAAAGATCGAGTTAAAGCTATTACCTTCTTTTTTTTTTTTAAAAAAAAAAAAAATTTAAATTTGATCCTTTCTTTAATATTTCAGTTGTTTGAATTTACTTTACCTCAATTAAAGATGACAAAACCAGAAAATCCTGAAGAATTTCGTAATCGAGTTAAACGATTACTTGAAGCTTTTGTATATGATCATTTGAAAAAAACTGGGTGTACTGATACCGCTAAAACTTATTTCGAAGAAATTGGTCTTGACGATTGGCCTCCTGAATGGTTAAATTTGAACATGGGCACGAATGTCGGAGATGTTATCGAAACACAGGAAAGTTCAATGGATCATGAAAGCGTTGAAAGGAGTAAAGACAAAGGAAAGCGCGCTAATGATGAGAATGAAATCGAGGAACATGAACATACAGAGCTTGCAGAAGATGGTACACTCAAAGGTATCTAACAATATTGAATTTGTAATGTTTAAAAAAGAATAAAGAAAATGGCTAAAATAATGATATTGTTTACACTTGGATATATCAATGTTGCTAATAAATTGACATCTGGATATTTTCCAACAACGTCACCAGTCGATGAGTCTCCTAATATACCATTACCTTTGGACGTTCCAGACGGATTCCTCAACGAATGGTGGTTAACCTTCTGGAATTCTTATAATGATTTGCGTGAACGTGATTCGAGCATTCTTCATGGCAGCAATTCTTTTGATTAATATTTGCAAGAATCCATAAATAAAGTCAAAATTTCGCGTATTACATAATACTATTTAGTAAGCAATTTGCAACATAATGCTATCTTTAAATCATTATGATTTTATAAAAAATAAATTAATATCGAATTTGAAGGTTAATTTCATTTATTTTTTTATTTTTGTTGTCTTATTTCTTTTTAACGATAATTTGCTATCATTCATGTTAAACATAATTTTCACTAAATACGGAATCCCAAGTAACAAGTAAATAAAGTAAAATAAAATTTATAAATATTATTCAGAATCTTTGTCGTAAAAATATTTGAACGTCACATACAGAATAAGTAAAAAGAAAAAAAAATTTTTTTCTTGAAAGGACTCATTTTTATTTAAATTCATAAATTCTACATTACTGATTCTATTATTACATTCTAACTTATAACTCTTTAAAAAATTATGTGAAATAAATTTTTTTTTTTTTTTAAAAAAATGATAATTTTCTAACATTCATCTTGATAAAGTTTAAATATGATGTACCGTACATGTATTTTCTTTGAAATTATTCTTTAAATAACTTATTACTTTTTATTTTTGGACAAGGGAAAATTTGGATTTACAGAGTTGAGAATAAATATAAGTTCTATGGAATTTCATTCCAATGAAACGATGAAGTAATGTTGGGATTGGGATTTAAATGATTGCTTTATGTAAATCAATATAAATATGTTTTTAATCAAAAGTCACAAAATTAATTAATTATTTACTTTTTTGTCTTATCGCAAAAAGCGGATTTCCGCTTCTGGAATATCAAATCATCAACAAGATTCTCAACATATTCTCACATGTAATTTGTACAAATCCTAAATATCGGAATTTTTAATATTTTTCAAACACAAATTGAAATAAGGGTTATTACGGTATTTTGATCAATAGAGATTCACACTCCGATATTTAATTAGTCATTAAATATAAGTGATTTAAAGTAAGAACTTTACACTATGTAAATGATGCGGCTTTATCCATTAAGAAAGTGATTATATATATTTTATCTGACCCTTCGAAACAATTCAATTGGGTCGTCCTCTTTCTGATAATGCGAAAAAAAATACTCAACTTATTTAAACCAGATATGAAAATGCATTATCGTATAAACATAAATTAAGTGCATAAATTACTCAAGAAACCTAGAAATCAACCATTTATAATTTAAAAATGGACTCTCCGCGGCAGTCATGAGACAAACGTTGGATCCCGTCTAAAATGTGACGATAAATCGGGGTAAAATACATTCCCATTTTTGTTTAAGGGGGGGGGGGAAATTGTCAGAAGATCGGTTTCCGAAATTTTTATATCATAATTATAAATTTTGGATGATTGAGATTTTCGTTGTAGATGGCCGTGATTTTGGAGATAATCTCCCGATTTTAAAAAAAGAGAATGAAAAGAAAAAAAGGTAGTAAGGATTCCTTGTATCAGAAAAAAAATAAAAATTTTGGCACACGTTTGGTATACGATGCCAAATTAAGGTTGATTTTAGTAAGGAGCTTTGTGGCTACTGCGGATAACGAAATTTCATATATATACAACGATGGTAGAAATCTCTCGTCTTCTTTATTCACTTATTTTCTTGAGGAAAATAATACTGATCAAGTCGTTTTTTTTTTTATCCCATCACCCTTTTTTTTTTTTTTTTGACAAAAAAATAACTTTACGCAAGAATGAAGTCCTTTAATGAGAAGAAAGGTCATAGTATGACTCCAAAGTATAAACCAAATATGAAACGAATAGAGAGAGAGAAACGTACCTTCTTAAAAGAATTTTCTTCAAAATACGGATATAATGGTAAAATCGATCAAATCCGTGAAAAGGAATATCCACAATTGAACACTTGTGTATACCTTGATCATACGGGATCAACCGTTTTTGCGAAAAGTACTGTAAAGAATTTTATGGAAGACTTAATGAATAATCTTTATGGTAATCCCCATTCGAATTCACCTAGCTCACAAGCAAGTTCAATGAGAATCGCAGGAGTTCGAAAGAGAGTCCTTAAATTCTTTGGTACGAATGAGAAAGATTATTCAATAATTTTCACTCAAAATGCCACTGCATCCGCCAAATTGGTCGGAGAAATGTTCCCTTGGACGAAAAGGAGTTGTTACAAATATTTAAGAGAATCTCATAACAGTATCAATGGTTTGAGGAGATTCCCCGAACAGATTGACGCCGACTTTCAATCTGTATCGGAAGATGAGGTGAATTCTATGATTAAAAACCGAAACTTTTTCGAAAATTATGATAAGTATGATGAGAAAAAAGAAGAAGAAAAAGTGACATATAACCTTTTCGCGTATCCGGCGCAATGTAATTTCTCTGGGATGAAATTTCCTTTGAACTGGAGTCAAAAACTCAGAGAATTAAATACGGAAACTTCAAAAACTCTGGTCTTGTTAGATGCGGCAGCTTACGTTCCAACGTCTAAACTTTCTTTGGCTAATAAAGACGCATCGCCAGATTTTGTCATACTTAGTTTTTACAAGATATTCGGATTCCCAACTGGATTAGGAGCTTTGATCGTAAAGAATGAATTGGCGCCAATTTTAAAGAAGGGGTACTTTGGCGGTGGCACACGTAAGTGGATTTTTTTTTTCTTTTTTTTAAAAAAAAAAAAAAAAATTTATAATTAACCGGAAAATAACATTTTTTTTTAGTTAGGACGATCATTCATAATGTACCATGGCAAACATTTAGCAACGACATGGTTGTACGCTACGAAGATGGCACAGTAAATTTCCAAAACATCATCGCATTAGATCATGCATTGGATTCGATGGAAAAATTGTTTAAAGATTATAAATATATATCAAATCATGTGCAATGCTTAATAACATTTCTTAGTCGATCCATGAGATCGCTTCGTCATTGGAATGGAGAACCCGTTATTTCGGTGAATTCTGACAGAGATTTTTCGGATAATAAACAACAAGGTGGTGTTTTCAGTTTTAACACAACGCGATCAGATGGTGAAGAGATTGGGTATCTCGAAGTTGAAAGGTTGGCAAGTTTGAATAACATTCACATTAGATCCGGTGGTCTTTGCAATCCTGGTAGTATATCAAGATGGAATGATATCGACGTTGAAGATGCCATTCAACATTTTGTGGTAGAGACATGCATTTAATTTTTATTTGCTTATATTTTTTTTTGAATTTTATCTTTAACAAACTTTTTTATTTTATTTTTTTTTTATTAGCACGGTAAAGTTTGTGGTGATGAACATGATATATTCAATGGGAAAAAATATGGCGCGGTTCGTTTATCCATAGGCGCAATGACGACTATTGAAGATGTTTTGATATGGTTGGACTTTTTTAGGAAGTACTATGTTGAAAAGAAACCTAAAGCCAAGAAATTTCTCATGTAGGTGATTGGACCTAGTGTCATTTTCATTACAGATATT
Source organism: Funneliformis caledonium (assembly GCA_910591825.1). Taxonomy (NCBI): domain Eukaryota; kingdom Fungi; phylum Glomeromycota; class Glomeromycetes; order Glomerales; family Glomeraceae; genus Funneliformis; species Funneliformis caledonium. Next base: position 6,716 of record CAJVPQ010001568.1, read on the forward strand.
ACAGATATACAGATTTATTTTTTTTTGAATTTATACTATAATATAATATATAATATAATGATGATAATAAAAAATAATAACTAAATAAATAAATGAATGAATGAATGAATAAATAAATTAATTACATGAATAATTAAATAAAATCGTAATGTCCTTTATTAAAATTAAAAGAAGGGGGAAAGAAAGAAATTTAAAAGCAGAAATGATTTATTTTTCTATATAAAATTTATGTGCGCGAAAAAAAAAAAGGTATTATTTTTTTCTATCTGTTACAGAATTTATGTACGCGAAAAAAAAAAAAAAAAAAAAAAAAAAAAGAGTTCAATTGACCAAGTCATTGCCAGCTTTTAAACAACATGTTTAAGTCTATCATTTTCATCGTTTGAATCATCAGCCAATATTTGTAATTCATCATTATTAAATCCAAAGGTTTCCTCCTTTCCTTTACGTTTATCATGCTGCTTCGAGGAACCGTTGGTATTTGTCCCTCCAACCGAAGATCTGTTTGGTTCATCCGGTTTGATGATGAGAATGTTTCTATTGTTCAAATCATTTTGTTTTATACTTTGATACCCGTCTCCCCTATTATTGAACCTTTGATATTCTTCATCGATGCCATCATCATTGAACAAATCGATCAGATACTCCCTTGGAATGCACATGGTGATGCCGGTCACCAAAATACCCAAAAACATTAACCACATGCATATTAAATTTGCCAAACGAATTTGACACACGGTTCGTAATTTTGGATCTTTATAATCATAATTTGACGGACAATAGAATGGGATGTCCCCTAATTCGTTTATCGTGTAAATCGTGTATACGACTAACAAAGGAAGTTTAGGTATTGTTAACAACGTTTTTATTCAAGGTAAACAAAAAAAAGATGAAACCCACTTACTTGGAATGTTTAACCACAAGACGGTCGCAAAACTAAATAAAAGATCGAGATAAAATTAATAAATGGTAAATCATGTTTAAAATCAATGACTCGATGGGATCAAACATTATTCTTACCCGAATTCCTTGCTCAAATCTTCTCTAGCACAGAAGCAGCAGCAGCAACAAACGACCAAGGCTAACACTGTAATGAATCTTTATTTTAGTTGGGATTTTCGCTGCGCCACGACGAAACCGTGTCATGTTACACGGCCACCACTTGAAAAAAAAAATATATATTACTTACAAAGTTGAAAGCATGTAAGACCGATATACCTTTAAGAAAAAAAAATAAAGAGAAGGTTGATATTAAAAAAAAAAATTCCATTGATTTATCAATCGAATTCAACTGACGCAATCTTCACTTACGTATATTCAACATATCGATTATACGGAATGTCAAACTCATTAAAATATTTTAATTTGAAATATTCTAGAATCAATTTGAAGCGAAATTAATCTTGTTTCTTGGGGTATCCTTCAATCAGCGATCCAAAAAAAAAAAAAAAAAAGAGAGGTATTCATACCAAGTGTAGGACAAATAACAATTAAAGGAAGTTCAGCAAACATTAAGCAAAAAACGCAACTCAGTATGGGACATGCTAAAATCCTTTTTAACGACATTTTATTTTTTTAATTATATCCTAAAAAAAAAATTGTTGACAATTTGAGAAATGAAAGGCATAAAACGATGAGAAGTTTAAATATGCAAATGGACACACAGACTTGAACTAAATTATCGTGAAGATCTTAGATAATGCAATTTTTAATCAATGATCAAATAAAGCTTAGTTTCGTTTGCGCCAAATATCAAATCTTTCCATAATCGGTCATGTTCGACCTGATACATAATAAACGTGATTACATGCATCACACTTATTTGGTAAGAACACTATCTTTTTTTTTTTTTTGTAAGAAACAAGATCACTATCAGCTATTACCTTTATGGTAAGGTTTAAAAAAATATTAGATCAAATACTCCGAAAAAAAGTTCCTTTTTGAAAGATTGCAGCATAAAAATAATCACGTGTGCTGTCAAATTGGTGATCATGTTCGGAAGATGCGTCATTATCTCTTGACAATGGAACCCAAATTGTCTTAATTTATGTAGTAAAATTTGACTAAATTCAGGAAAGGAGCAATATACAAAAGGAAGTTCTTCTCAAGCCACACCTTCAAGTTGTTTCCCTTCTTTCTCTTCACCTTCCCAACTTTTATTATGAGCATTATCAGATTGATCATTATTTTGAAACCCCAGCCATTCATCTAATTTATGATCAGGAATGTTATCTCGTATGGCCAAACACAATGAAATGGAAAACATCAACCACATACAGATCAAATTAGAAAGATTGATTATGCAAACGTTATAATATTTTTTTGAAGGGTATGGATAATTTGCCGGGCATAAAATGGGATTGGGACCCAAATCATTATATGCAAAATAAGTATATATGGCTATAGGTATAAGAAATGTTGTGTGATTATTTAAGAATTGGGCGTTGAATGTGAGCATTTAAAGAAAAGACTTACATGGAATCATTAACCATAGTAATGTTGAAATCCTTTGTCGTTGAAAAATAATGAGGAAGTTAATAATAAATGTTCTGAACGATCCATGATCTAGATGATAAAAAATCTAACCTGGACTGCCATCTTATTATCCCAAGATTTTTCAAACGAACATATATACACGCAAGTAAACATGACGAAACTATAGTCATTAATAAAAAATCAAAGGAAATTTATTCTTTATAAAAAAAATTATTGTTCCTCAAAAACAAAAAAAAAAAAAAATCTTGCCATTTACCAAATTGACAAAGGGTGAGAGCAAGATAGATGAGTTCCATAACCCAATTAATGGGAAGATCATATTTAAGCAGCAAAAAAATTTTCATAGATTCTAAGGACAAAACATGATAAATATTTGTTAAATCTGCTAGATCATTTCATTCTTGTTTATATTTTTTTTTTTTTGTTTAAATAAGAAATTTAAATATCTTGTTACCAAATATAGCACAAATGATGATTAAAGGAGTTTGAGCCAAACACATAAAACACATAAAACACATGAACAAACGTGCCGTGATAGTTTTCATCATTTCAACATTTTAATAAAAGTAAGGGAAAAAAAAAATTTTTTTTTCCTACTTTATTTCCCGGACGCCACAATTTATTATGTAATTAAAATAATTTTTTGATAACACGTGGCATACATACATGAATATAGTACCACAAAACAAAATTTAATCCTGGACATGTCGTTTTATACTTTTCTTCTTTCGTCATCCTCATCCTCTTTATGAGTTATTAATTCAGGAAGCACTGTCCAAATCCACGCAACCAATATGGAAATCGAAGTTATCCACATAATTGCCAAATTCGCCGTTCTTATTTGACATACAGTACGAAGTTGAGAAAATTTATAATCATAATCCATTGGGCAGAAGAATGGAATCGAACCTAATTCATGAATTGTTCGGGCTACATAGATAGCTATTGCACGTGTAATAAAGGTTTATAAATTTCAAAGGAAAAAAAAAACACAAACAAGAGAATGCTTACTAGGGATAATTATCCATAATGCCCCAAAGACGCTAAATAGCGACACATTTATATATCAGACTCAACCAGGAAAAAAGATTATTTTTTTTTTTTTTAAAAATCATGAAGTTTATTAAATACCTGATTTGACAGTTTATTAATGTTTTACTTTCAATGCAACAACAGAAGCTGCAAATCAAGGTCAACGAAACTATTTTAAAGAAAAAAATGTTACATAACAATAAATATAATATATTAATATATGAATTTTTTTTTTTTTTTTAAAAAAAAAAAAATTAAAATTAAAAACGTATTAATCTTATTATCTCATACCAAACTGAAGAAAGATAAGGAAAAAATACCTAATAATAATTAATAATAATAATAATAAATCAAAGTTTTTTGTTGTGTAATAAATAGAAAAGTTAATACTCACATGTATTCAATGGTCGTATTAAGAGGAATATGGTATTTACGATACGTTGCAATCTTTATATTTTCTGAAAGAATTGAAAGGAAATATTATACTCATATCATGGAAGTCTCTTTTAAAGTATTAAAGTTTATTTTTATTTTATTTTTTTTTTTTACCAAGGATTGGACAAATAATGAATAATGAATATTGTAATAAACAAAAGAAAGACCAATGAGAAAAACTTTCTTGAATGAAATTGTTATCCGTTCTTTTTTTGGATCCCATTATTGTCATTTATCCTAGGATGATAGGAAAGAAGACTTTAAGACATGATCCAATTTTATTTATAAAATACAGACATTGAGATGATTCGTTTATGATTGGCGACAGCTTTCAGATTTTAGCCACATTATAGATGAAATTCACATGCTTTTATTTTCCATAAGCCCACTTGCAATAAATATTATAATGACGAAGCTTTGTTCTTGATTTATATTTATAAAGAATGGTTTTCCCTCCTCTTATGATTTAATGGAATGATTTTTCCTGCAAGTTAAAGGCGGCTTGCGATTTATGGTAATCGACATGAATAAATACGAAGAAGTGGTATTTGTTAATTAGCAAGTAAGTTCAATAAAATAATAAAAATATGACTTCCTAATAAAAACGTGTAATTTCTTCCCTTAAAAATGAAGGTTCTGAACGGATTTTTAAAAGGTTATTCTGAAATGTCCGATCTGAAACTGATCTGAATATTTACTTTTATTTGTATTTTTAATAATAATGATAAAAAAAAAAAAAAAAAAAAAAGAAAAAAAATGCTATTCTACTTTAAATTTAAGCTCGTCTTCCTCTAGTTTCAATAGGTAACATAAATATGAAGACTGCTAATAAGCCAAAAACAAAAGAAGTCACATATAAAGGTGCGGTAACACCAATCGAAATTAAGTTCCCGGTAACGATAGGAGAAATCATACCGGTTCTGTAAGTAAACAAAAAAAAAAAAAAAGTTAAAAATACAATTTAATTTTGATGACATCGCATCGTTTATCGTCGTTTCTTACATTCTAGCAAAAACAGAAGAAATTCCACAAGCGGTTCCCCTAACTTTAGTATCAAAAACCTCGGGCGTATAACAATAAATCACGGCCCAATTAATAGATTTTAAACATCCAATGATCATGGAAAATAAGATTATGGCAGTAGGATCTTGAAAATTAGCAAATAAACATATTGATATAGAAGTTCCGATCGCACCTAAAATCATGGTACCTTTTCTACCCAAGGTAGTTTCAACCAAGTAAGAAGACATTATTGCACCGAGAATTCCCCATGCTGAATAAATTATAAAATTTTTCAATCCATCTCTAATTATTTCACTACCATCATTATTACCTTTATCTCCCAACTTATTTTCTTCTAAACCTTCAAGGTACTTTGGTAGATAAAGAATAAACATTAAACTAGCAAACGACAATAATCCCCACGAGCTCCATACAATTAATGTCGTAGTCAACAATTTTTTACTGAACAAATGTTCTATATCTTTAAATTTTGAAACAAATTTTTGTCTAAAATGTAATAGCATGTGACTGGATTTACAAATCTTGGTATCCGATGAAAGAAGTGAAATCTGATTGGTGAATAATGAATCATCAAGTTGAATTTCGAGTTCATTTTCATTTCCATTAATTCTTGCAATTTCTTTATACACATGAATTGCTTCCTGTTGTCGGTTTTGCGAGATTAAAAATTTTGGCGATTCTAAAAGTCTAAAGAACAGAATTCTAAGAATAAACATGACTAGTATCTAGAAACAAAAATGAAAAGCATGAGTTCAAAGATAACTAAATTCATTTGATTTAGGAAAAAAAAAAAAATAAATCTTACGCATATCCCGAGTACCACGATTACGTATCTCCAACCATTATTTTCTTTAGAGACATCACAGGTTGCTATTTTGACTTCATCTCCAAGACAACTGTTTGAAGGTAAGATTAGATATCCAATAAAAGATGCAAATACGGCTCCAATTTCGAAAAAGACTGACGAAAATGTAAGAAGATATTGTTTCTCTTTTGGTACAAATTCCAAAAATATCGCTCCTAATCGATTAATAAATATCACGAATAAGAAAGGATTTCAACGGATATTCTTACGTGAATAATGGAAAAGGTTTATTGTATATACCATCTACTGGTAAATTTCCTCCAACGCCAAAGCCCAACATGGCAAACATAAAACATAATTGACCAAAACTTTGAGATAAACTTGCGCAAAAACCAAAGAATACTGTTACTCCCAAAGTCCAACTAAAGGCCTGCTTACGTCCATAAGTATCTGAAAATATTCCCCAAAATACTGCTCCAAACATCATTCCAAAATATTGTGAACTTGAAAGTAATCCGATAATTGAATTTGGTACTTGAAAGTGAACTTTATTTTTTTTTCAAAAAAAAAAGGAAGATTAGAATTGAGAAGTGATGAATACTCTATTTAAAATATTTTAAACACCTTGAACCCGAGGTAATATTACAGCTACACACTAGATTTATGATAAAAAGTTTGAGAAATGTTTAAGAAATCATACATTAAACTCTCTTGAATATCATACCAATATCCACAACTAAATGATTTTAAAAAGCTATCAGTAAATTTACATTTTATAAATTTATAAAAAAAAAAAAAATAAACCAATAAATCAATCACATACGGCATCCGAAAACCATCCAAATCCACAAAGTACTAATAATCGTCTTTGAAATCTTCCCATTCCAATTTTTGAAATAATATTATCAAGGCCTTCATTTTGTTCTAGTGTAAGGTCATCAATGTCGTTATCATTTGTAAAAGAATTTCTTTTAGCAATATCATTATTACTTAATGGTGCAAGAAAACTCTCCTCTTCAGAATTTTCTTCAGATTTGCGACAGTTTTTTGTTGAAATCATTTTTTTTTTTTTTAAAAAAAAAAAAAAAAAAAATAAAAAAAAAAATGAATTTTTTTTTGTTTTATTTTATATTTTATATTTTATATATATATTTTTATTATTATTATTATTTTTTTGGGGGGGGGGCAAAAAAAAGGTGCATGTATCAATATTCTATAATTGCCGTATATTATACTATATACAGAAAAGCACGGCAATGATCGCATATTGATAACGAGTTCATAAACAAGATATTTTATTTTCGGAATTACGTAAATAAGTTTAAAAAAAATTTATTAAAGAAATTTAACGCTTAATTCTAAGAGAAAAATAAATTTGATTTTAATGCCTTAAAAAAAGGTAGAAACTTTATTTGTTTCTATAAAGTCTATTAGTAGATCACTTTTTATGTATTATTTAATATACCGCGCGTAAATCTTAATTTTTTGGCAAGTCATCGCTCTTATTTGTGGTGGGATCAAATTTTTGTCTTATCTGCCACAAAGTTGTCATTAATTCTTTTGATTTTTCGCATTGTATTAACGTATTTAATCTCGTGAGTAATTCATTATCCAGAACTTTCAACTCTTCTGATATTCCATCGGGAACGTTTGATTGATTTTGATCAAGCTTTTTAAAGACCGTTATTAAATCGTCCATGTTTCCTATTAATCTATTTGTAGCAAGCGATAGGTCGTTGTTCCAAGATTGAATCATCCTCTCTCTTGCCGTTGAGCCTATTAAAGAATTGGTTATAGACTGTGTTGAACCTGTATCGTTGATAGCAATTGGATTTCGTGTTGAGGATCCTTCAGTCAGTGCTGAAATGGGCGTTGAACTTGTCCCCACTCCAAATGTCCATTTATCAAACCCTGTCAAAAAGTTCATACGGGGATCAAAGGGGTCAACATCCTCATCTTCACTATCGGAGCAATTCTCATCATCTATAGGATCATCTGATTGAAACGGAAATACCTTCCTATGATTTTGCTTGTGCAACCCTTTCAGTGCCTCTATGCGCGAATCTAATTGAATGTGAGGCATTTCCCAGTGCTCTAAATTATTAAAATAGATCCTTGTTCTCGGTTCTAGTCGCATCCAATTAACGACTTTGATGGCCGCTCGTATATGAGAACAAGCACCTCCACGAAGGAGGAAATTAAAACAATGACAACTTATGAATGGTGCAAGACAAACAATATAATAATCCATATTTTTATTATCGGGAACATATTCTGGATTCTTTATATCGCATTGAATTTTAACGAAAAGATATTGTCCATTAAATTCAATGAATTTAATTTTTTCATTAATTAAAAATAAATTTGCTTCCTCTTCCTTTCGTGGATCTAAATCATCAAATGCAATGGTATTGATATAATGATCAAACAAAGCTCTTATGACGCCTTCTTCAAATTCTTCTTCCCCTTGTGATTGTGATTTTCTGTTCAGTATATCATCAATGTTATTCCAGAGATCGCGTTGAATATTACAAATCGGCGTTATGCATTTGACCAACATAACGCCCAAGGCATCTAATCGTAAAACGTGCCCTTTTCGTTGAAATCTTAGTATACGTTTTGAATTGAACTGTCTTCTGAAACCTTCCAGGTAATCCGTTGTCCACGGCATAGCATTGACATCGATTGCTAGTATATCTGCCGCTTTTTTCCTGCCATAAAATGTCCACATATGCATTAATTCATTCACCCAATCTTTTTTAAAATACGTGATGAATTCCAATTGTCCATCATATATCTTTGCATTTATCACACAATTCTTATACCGATCCTAAGAATAACAAAGCTGACATTAGAATAAAAAAACTAATAATAAATAAACGTTATGATTGTCACCTTTATGAATTTTTCCGTTTCTTCAATTTTCATTCGAATTTCATGTTCGTTTGTACATTGTTGAAGTCTGTTGAAAGGGTTAAAAACTTATTATCATCAAATTATAACCTTGAGTTCTGACAAAATGAAAAAAAAAATAAAGGTATAAACGTACTCAGCTATCATATCGTTTAGAAATTTCTTCATCTCTGTACGATTTCTTGTAAGTTCATGATCCCCAACGTTAACCAATAACTGATCTATTTTATTTGTCCAACACTGATGCACTTGAGAAGGTGAAAACACAAGATGAATATAGGGCCAAACTTCGGAACACGCAAGTCGTTCTTTAAAACCAAAATCAATTATAGCAACCTGTTAAAAAAATATATATATTATTTTTTGATAAGAAATTTTTTTTTTTTTTTAAAAAAAAAAAAAAAAGATGTTACCTTGGGAGCGAATGATTCACCAGCTTCTTGACTCAAGACATTTTTATACGTTTCCAATAGATGTCTCAGTATTCCATATTCGTGATTAGAGACTACCATTAAATCCGTGTGACAAGGCCTTGAGAATAAAAGATAACCGATTGGCACTCCTCTTTTGTATTCATCAATAACCATGATGACATACATCTGTAATTTTCTGCTTCCGGTCTGGAAAGTTCCATCTAATACGATATATTTTTGATGACCATACTTCCATGCCTGCAAACGTTGTTCTTCCGACGCCAATATCAAAAGTGTATAATCGTAACGATTATCCCTTGGTTTATAATGTATAGTAGCGTCTCTTAAATCCACGTCCGAGGAGTTTGGACCGAATAATTCTCGTAAATTATGCTCAACGGAACGATCAGCATCAAAATCCCATTGAGGTTGAGGATTACTTTTAATCCAACGCCTAGCATCTTTGACGTCAAATGCTGTTATTACGAAATGTTCATCTTTACCTTTTAAATCATTTCTTAATATTAATCTTCCACCCAATTGATAAATCACAAGTTGTTGATTAAGCGACAATATATCATTGGTTGAAGCATTTGTTCTAATTAATAATTCGGTCATATCTCTAATATCACAATTGATCGAAATTTTCGGAGCATTTTTCTTTGGCAAAGCACGATGACATGCTTCCGAATGAACCAAATAACCATGAACCCTTTTAAAAACTTTTTTATCAACATCAATTTCCAATCTCACAAAGGCCAAGCAACCATTAAATTCATATAATTGTCTGACGGGCCTCTGTTTTTGTACAGGAGTCTTACTAGCAGCTTGCATATCGGAACCACAACTACATTGATAAAGGGTAGCTCCATTTTTTTTATCACTCCAACGTATCTTCCATCTGTTTGCTGGATCTCTATTCGCAGAATTTGTTGGATCAACCAAATCAACGGGAATTGCTTGATAAATTATAAATTCCTTTGCATTCTTTTGATCTTCAGCAGACTCATTCCAAATTTCCGTGGTAAAAATTTCGTTGCCAGGAGAATCCGATATGGTGAATAAATAATTTAATTGATTACGTTGTTTTTCTGTCAAAATTAATTTACTAGTCTTGGGTTTTGCATTTAAACGAAATTTATCTTTATAATAATAATCATGAGCCATAATGTTAAATTAAGAAAAAAAAAAGAAAAAAAAAAAAAAATTATATCATACTTTTAAAATTTTTTTTTTTTTTACAACTTAAAAAATGATTAACCGAACCCGAAGCAAAAAAAAAAAAAAAAAATGAAAAGTAGAATATTTATAAAGTTTTCACATACTGACGTAGATCAAACCCTTTGTATCAATTAAATTTCCTTTTCAGAAAATTTATATGGCAGAATTTTGTGCCGAAGGTGAGATATAATTTATGTCATTGGCTTTTAAAAATTGAATAGGAATAACACCAATCAAAGTTTCACAGGGGTACAGGAGCTATACCTAATTGGGACAACTTCGGATGGATTGTAATACATCAATAATAGGTAACACTAAGCATTGCTAAGTAAAACTACTATTTCCTGCATGATCTCCGGAGAGAATCAAGGCTCCATCAAG
>CAJVPQ010001569.1:0-17433 GCA_910591825.1 Funneliformis caledonium
GAAACTGTTGAAACTATATTAAAAACATAGAAAAGGGTATGACGAAATTATTTTGAGAAGGTTTCGGCAGGCATCTATAATTTTAATGATTATTTTTATTTATTTATTAAATTAATAATATTTTTAAACTTTTTGACTTAGTGATTCAATTTGTAAACTAATATTTTGAATAATTTTTTATATAAGACATGTGATGTTTATTTTATTATTTCATAAAATTTATTATTTTATTTAAGTTTTTCTCAAATTTAATGAATAATTAGAGTTAAATTTTACTATTAATTAATTGTTTAAGTATTTAATTTGTTAGATAACAATGAATATGTAAAATTAAATGATATGAAAGATTAGATTTTTAATATTATAAATAAATATTTCATAGATTTGTTACTAGAATTAATTTTTTATATTTTATAATAAATTTTTATTTATTTAAATTAATTTAAATTATAAATATTAAAAATTAAAAATTTAATATTTTATAATCATTTATAATAAAAGATAATAATACAATTTATTTTTAAAAATATATTTATTATTAATCAATAGTAAAAAATAATTTTACTTTTTTTATTGATATAATACAATCATAAGTAAATTAAGTATTAAAAATATTTTTACTAGAAATAAATAAATAAATAAATATAAAAGTTTACTACTTAATAAGGATTAAGTACAATTATATAATTTATAAATTAAATTGATTTTATATACTAATATATATAAATATTTTTTAAAATTTTATAAAAATAACTTATATAAGCTTACATTTTGACTCATATAATTATAAATTTTCATATAAATATAGTTTAATTTAATAATAAATAATTTAAAAATTAAGTTTTAGATTTATGAAAAGAGCTTTAGATATCTTTTTTTATATAATATTCTTAAAGTAAAAGGTACTAATAGTTTTAATGATAACTTTAAACAATTTTAGATAATTTTTAACAGGTTTTATATAGGGTTTAGATATATTTTCTTATATTTAAACCTTATTTAAAATCAAAAAAATATATTTAAAAACCCATTACTGCTTTAGAAAGCATTTGATAATATTTTTACTAAACTAATTTTAACCATAAATAAAGGTATTTTTTAGGTATTATAATAAAGAAAGGTTTGATACTTATAATATTTATAACTGTTTTTTGCTTATTAATCAAAGTAATACTAATAAATAAGAATGTATTTAGTATTATTACTATCAGTAAATATGAAGTAAATAGGTTACCTATTAGAAAAGTATTATCCAAGTATTATATAATGAAATACCAAGATATGTTTAGTCAAAAATAGATAAGATATATATACATCAGGAATATTTTTAATATGAAATATTGTATAAGATATACGGTTTGTAATTTATGAAAGTATTATCATAAAGTTACATAATATTTATAGTATTTTACAAGGATTATGATTTGTGACTTTTATGCAATATTAACGGTCAAAATATTTCGAAAGATTTATGATCATTTTTAAAGTACTTCGCACAGTTGATCGATAAACTTTTGCTAGATCGGAATTTTGTGGTCTTCGATTTTACTAAGGCAACTGATGATCCTCTCGCGATTGGAGCACGCATTTGGAATTGGGATGAGTAGGATTCGATTCTGCCTTTTTCATATATGTCCCGTATTAAATACATTCATATACATAAAAAAAATTACATGAGCGTGAATAATTCTTCAGTCTATCACTTTGAATTCAAAAATATGTGGTTAATTTTCGTCCGTGCAATAAAGCGCTATTACAATATGTATACGAAATATTTTTCCGATACCTGCATAATGCATACATATAAATAAGACAAAGCCCCGATGTGAACGGAAAAAAAAAATGCTTGATTTATCACTTTTCTGTTGTTACAAGGGCGCAGTAATACATAGCGTGATAAAATACAGTATTATAAAAGAATATGATTTTATATACAAAGAACATAAAGAGTTGCTATTTATTCCTTTTTAGAAAGTTGTAAGGAAAAAAATTCAAAAGTAAAAACAAAGAGATTCAAATGGAGAAAAGGATACTTTTTTTTTTAAACCCCCCCCCCCCCCCCAGCATACGAGGGGGACATCTAAGTCTTCCTATCTTATTAAGAATCTAAATTTGGTTATTGCAACAAATTAGATAAATAGTTACTATATATCAAATATTATAAAACGATCATAGATAATTTTGCTTACATACAGATTATATCAAGGTGTTTGCCTATGCATAAAGTTGTGGAGATGTGCTTTATCACTGACATGACCAAACTTAATGCTTTCGAATATTAAAGAATTGATCCAACTCCCGAGAGATTTAGTTGTACTATCCATATTAGTTTTGATGTATTGATGATACAATAGTTTACAGTACTCTCTTCTTTCAGGATTATTAAATTTGAATATACTACGGACTTTACATTTGTCAACGGTTTCACTCAGTTGAAAGGGAGTAAAATTCTCAAATAATCCATACACAGTATGAGCTGTAATCAGTTCATGTAAAGGTTCAGATAATAATTCCACTAAATCATCATAATTATCATTAGTTTTCTTTCTTTGCTGAGAAAAGAGGATATCACATGAAGTGAACTTCGAACGTGATGATGGCATAGATGGATGTTTAAGTCTCTTGGATGGTGGAACTCTATTCACATTTCCTTGAAGCTTTCTTTGTTGTTCCATCTCTAACCACTTTGTTTTTACCATTTCCATTGCGCGTTCTTTTCTTACTTCCTGTGATCGGTTTTCATCTTCAGAACTATCATGATCCTGCTTTCTTCGTTTCTCTTGTGAATTCTCTCCTTCATCATTTTTTCTTTTTCTTTCATAAACTTTCTTATAAAATGCTACCCTTTTCATCTCGTCTATAATATAAATAATAATTACAAATAATAATGATATAACAATCATCATCTCAATAGGTCATCTTTAAATATAAAGAAAATGTAAAGTATAAAAGGAAACCGATCCCCTAGGCATAAATTTTCAACCTGTTTCTTTTAATTGTTCAATTACTTCAATAGCCTTTCGCGCAAGCAGTTCGACCTTCTTAAATCTTTCCGATGTATTCACGTAGAAATTAACTAAATACAAAGTTATTATCATTATCATTATCATTTAATCCATAAATTTACAAAAATTAAAAAAGTTTGTGACTATAATAAAGTTACCTTTCATTTTTGACTTTAAGCAATAGATCAAATCAGGAATAAGAGTTTGAGGATCGTATAAGTTTAAAACATTTCGATTATCTTCACGATAAATCTCAAGATAAATTCGAGCAAAGTCGACTATGATGTCAAATAACTCAACAATGGTATTATGATCTTCCAATATATACAAAAAAACCCTAACCGGGTTAACCATTTGGAAGAATGAAAGGTTTTCCATATTTGACATTAAATCATAACCATCAAGAAGATTTTTGCTAGTACAAGCTCTATTTTTACGCGTGAATGTTGAAGTAGCATTTGGCATAAGATCCATATTTGAAGTTTGAGTTTGATCTACTATAATAGATGCGGAATCCTCCAAATTTTTATTAATATCAACAACATCTGCTTTTTCTTTACCTTTCGCTTTTCTAGACACAACAGGACTTCTAGTTTCAGTATCTGATTCAGAATCTGAAGATAAAACTATGATCTCCCTATCAACCACAGTTTGCTTAGTCTCTATTGTTTGGGTTACAGAGTTATTGTTTTTCGTATTCTGAAATGACCCATTTAACCTGGTTTCAGGTAGAGAACTAATAAAGGTTGGTTGACTGGGCTGTTGTGAATAAAAAAACGGAGCTGCACTAAAAATACCAATGTGAGGCTGCATATACGACATTTCAACTTCTTCAACACAAAATATATAAAAGATATAAAAGATATCTGAAACCACCTTTTTATAAGCAATGATAGTTATCGCGTCACGCTAAAGATCAACATCATTTTAGCTTTTTTAGCTCACGTGAGATTGCAGATTATCTATTTGAAAATGTGGTAATAAATAAATAAAAAAAAAAAATAAACAAACTATAAAAAAAAATTCCTCATACGAGAAAATGGTTTCGAATGAAGGTTCGGAAGAAACTGGCGAAGAACCGAGGTTACCAACGACTGCAACAGTTGAGAAAGTTTTACAAAATCTCGAATTCAATAGTCCTTTAAATCTTACGCCAATAACAAATTTCATTCGACAAGAAGTTGTTTCTAGAATATCATTTTTCGAAAATAAAATCTCTAAAATATGGTTATTCCAAATGTTTGTTCAACTGGGGATTCCGCAAGTCTATTTATTTGCGGCTTTAATGATCTTTTCGGGAATGATGGTTAGGAGCATGTATAAGAAATCTGTTTATCTTTTATGTAATTTAGTTGGTGTGGTATATCCTGCATATAAATCAATTCAAGCAATTGATCTTTCAACAAATGATAATGAGAAAGGGGAAGCTTCAAATTCATCAATTATAGCTTTTAATGAACAAAAGCAATGGCTAACTTATTGGGTAGTGTATGGATGGTTACAAATAGCTGATAATTGGTCAAATTGGTTGTTAGAAACATTTCCAGGATACAATTTTTTTAAGTTGATATTTCTATATTGGGCACAAAATGATCGTTCAAAAGGTGCCACCTTAATATTTGAAAAATTGTTAAAACCTTTACTAAAGAAACCACTTATTAATAATATTCAAAATACCACCACAAGTCAAAAACAACGACAAACGTTCCGACAAAAACAGCAACCTATTCAACAATCCATAATCACGAGAAGGGTCGTTGAAGGAATACCTTCATCTAGTGTCTCATTTAGACCCGACCCACCACCTGAGGAGATATGGAAGACGGATACCGTTGCAACGTCACGTGAAAGTGAAGTTAAACCATATCGTCTGAATAGTGTATCATAGATATACGAATAGATAAAAATCATTTTAAAATAAATAAATTCTTTTGCATAGCATTCAATATGTTCTGATTAATAAAATAATCTTTCGATATCCATTTTATTATAATTATCGTGCAAATACAAAATAATTAACTGCTATTGTTATAAAAAATAAAAGTTTTTGTAATCTCATTAAGATTCCATTATTTCTCGAAGACGACGAACAGTTGAACGAACTGTAGCGGCTGTGGTGGTTCTATTTGAAATCAATGGGAAATGTGAGAGATGAATTTTTTTTCAATGAATAAAGGAATGAGAATTAAAAGAATTATGATGACTTACGAAACGGTCCATGCACCACCTGCTAATACTTTTTTACATGCACGACAATGCCAGATACCTACGGCTTTTCTCTTAACAGTATCCTAATTTAAATATGTTTTTAAGTCGGTTATTTGTGAAGTCAATTCAAGTAGTAAGATCTAATTCTTCCTTTTCCTTTTTTTTTTTTAAAAAAAAAAAAAAACAAAAAAAGAAAACCTCGAGGCATTATATCACGTACCTTGCCACAAAAATTACAGGTATATTTTGCATGTTGTGTGATTTCCATTTTTTTGATTTGTTTCCTCAATGAGGCACCATAACGGGTACCATATTTACCGACAACTCCAACCTATTCGTAATTGAAATCAAAAAAATCACGTCGTTATTTTTCCTTAATAAATTAAAAATGATTTATTAAAATTAACCTTCTTTGTTCGTTTGGCCTATATTGAAGTTCAAAAATGATTCAGTATTGTTATCCGAAGAAGACGGCCATTACGAATTTATTGATAAAACTTACCATTAGGATAGATGCGAAAAGTTGAAAAGAAAGAAATCTAAAATTCGCTATTTAATTTAATTAAATTGATTACACAAGATTCAACCAATAAAATTTATGTAGATCGTTCAGGTCATGATATGACGGACGGTCTACGAAAAAGTTGGAGTAATTTACGTTTCTTACAAATAAAAAAGAGTTCTTAAATTAATTTATCATTGGGCTTTCAAGAGTAAAAACGTTTAAATAAAACATTTACTATAAAATATTGTGAGTTTTTATTGACCATTTTCGAGTACCTTTTGATCCAAGTATAAACTCTTATAACAATCGACACGTATGCTTTTCTCCAACATTTAGGTCTCGATCTTTTTGCCTGGAACAAAATTTACGGTGGTTCTCACTATTGCACGTGCTTAGAAACACTCTTTCTCAACCACGTAATACAACGCCGTTTCCATTTATCTGTGAAGTTTATTCGTCGCGTACTAATACTTTTGTTAGTTTCTGACCGTTCTTTCATTTATTTAAAAGTTTGTGGTCATAACGCCTAGAAACGCATTATAACAGAACCCATCAAAAAAAAAAAAGGATGAGCTCACGTTCACGTCAAAACACTATTGATAAGACTTCACGTTCCAATATAAATCGTATCGCCAACATCAATTTTAACAATAATAATAATAATGATGAAGAACGTGGTGGAGCAATAAAGCGTACTCGTTTAGATAATCCTACTTATACTCCAATGCCGAGTTCATCATCATCTGCTACTGCTGCCGCTGCTGCCGCGTCTAGTAGTTCTTCATATGATAATTTTATAGGAAAAACTTCGAAAAAATATGATCTTGTTAATCATGGTAAAGATTTGATTTTTCCTTCACATAAACCAATTCCCGATAGACCAAATGATTCAGTGCGACAAGGACATCAAAAGCAACCAATCAAAAAGTTAGTTATTAAAGGTCTAAAAGGTAAGTTTGAGTTGAACGGTATGAAATTTGAATCATAAGGATATTATGAAATTTTTAATAAGAATTATTAATTTTAATAGATAAACCAAAGCTGCCAGCTAATTATGAAGAAGAGACATGGTCAAAGCTTCGGACAGCAGTTCAAGCTATCTTTAATTGTCAACGCATTGGTACTAGCCTTGAAGAACTTTATAAAGCTTGTGAGAATCTTTGTTTGCATAAAATGGCTTCGTCGCTTTATAATAGATTAGCGGGTGAGATCGAAGAACATTTGAAAGAGGAAAAGACCAAGCTTGTGAGGTAAGTCTTAAATCATTTACTTCTTTGGATTTACTTTTACTTAAATGTATGATAACAGTTTCTTATGTATTTTTATTTTCAGTAATTTAAATGAGAACGATACCTTTCTCATAGTTGTAAATAAATGTTGGATGGCACATTGTGAACAAATGGTATACTTTATTAGTTCAACTTGATCTTGTTTCCCAATGTTATTATTCAACTGACCGAATGATTAATGTAGGGTCTTATCCGAAGTATATTTTTATATCTTGATCGAACTTATGTGCTTCAGACATCTGGAGTCATTTCAATATGGTTAGCATGTAAAGCCCGTACTAAATGCTTTACCTCTTTCGATATTCTATCATAGTATTGATTGTCATTATTCGATCAATTTAGGGATAAGGGACTTGAAATTTTCAAAAAACAAATTATGTCATCGTCAGCAGGTGATATAAAAAAGAAGACTATAAATGGTTTAATTACATTCATCAGACGTGAAAGGTAAAAGAGAAAAAAATATATGAAGGTTCTTACTCGTACTAAATGCCAATCTTTATTCATTACTAAACTCTTTACATATACATATTTACGTTCTGTTTATTTTTGATCATAGAAACGGAGATTCCGTCGACCGTAGTCTTTTGCATTCCCTTATTCACATGTTTATTGACCTTGGCACTTATTGTCCTAGTTTTGAAAATCCATTTTTGTCGGAAACCCGTAGTTATTATCATCATGAAGGATTGCGTCTTATAAATGAGTACCCCGTTCCAAGATATCTAAAACATGTAAAGAAACGTTTGAAGGAGGAAAGTGAAAGAATTTCTCAATATTTGGATTGGAAAACGAAAAATCCACTAACAAAAGTTGTGGATGATGAATTAATAAAGAGACATGTCGATGCTCTTTTGGATAAAGGTTAGGATTGTGTTTTGATCTGTGAATTATAATATAAAAGCATTAAATTTTTTCTTTTGTAACTTAGGTTTCAATGACATGATGGAAGATCAACATTCAGATGAGCATATACAAGAATTAGGAAGGTTATACGATCTTTTAGCTAGAGTCAACGCTCTTGATCGTCTGCGTCTTTACTTTGGAAGTTATATAAAGGTTAGATATTTGATTATATCAATTTATTAGAATTAATACAAACGAAAGTATTAAATGACTTATTCTATTTAAAGAAAACTGGTTCTGGAATAGTTAACAATATTGATCAAGAGTCGACCATGGTTGAAGATTTACTTGCGCTGAAGAAAAAAATGGATAGTATTGTCGCCATATCATTTGATAGAAATTATAACTTTGCACATACTGTAAAAGAGAGTTTTGAAGTGTTCATCAATCAACGTCAAAATAAGCCTGCTGAACTTATTGGTAAAATCAAGTGATATTCCCCTTCTTGTTACTATATATTGGCAAGCTTTAACATGCTTTAACATGTTATTTAATTATTTACTAGCTAAATACGTCGATTTGAAACTAAAACTTGGTAATAAACGTATGGATGATTCAGAAATCGAAAAGACGTTGGATGAAGTGCTGGTTTTGTTCAGATATATTCAAGGTACTATTTTACTTTGTTATTTAACTCTATAGTTAATGATTTGAATTTCACACAATTCTATTCCTTCTTTAATAGGGAAGGATATATTCGAAGCTTTTTATAAGCGTGATCTTGCTAAACGTCTTTTGCTTAACAAAAGTGCATCATTCGACTATGAGAAGAGCATGTTGTCCAAATTGAGAAAAGGTAAATTCAATTGATCTGTCTAATTTATGTTTTTTTTTGCTTATTAAAAATTCTCGTGTTTAAAATTGAATTTTTTTTTTTTTAACAGAATGTGGACCGGCATTCACGAGCAAACTAGAGGGCATGTTTAAAGACATTGATCTCTCTCGGGATTTTATGACTTCTTTTTACGTACGCTTAAATACGATTCCTCCTGTAATATAAATTTTGAATGCAAGTATATATTAACATAAATTATCGTTTTCAGCACTCGAGAATCTCAGAAAATCTAAGAACAAATATAAAAATTGATCTTTATGTTAATGTACTGACCCAAGGATTTTGGCCTACATATACGCCAGCGCCTCTCATCCTGCCACCTGTTGTGAGTTATATGATATCTACTAAATAATGTTATTATTTTCTATTATAACAAACTCATCGACACATTTTTTTTCTATTAGATGGCGGATTGTCAAGAAGTATTTAAAGAGTTTTATCTTAGCAAACATGGAGGTCGAAATTTAAAGTGGCAAAATTCTTTAGGTCATTGCTTATTAGCAGCAGAGTTTCAAAAAGTAATAAATATTAATGTTTTTTTTTTCAAGTTTAATTTAAATTATTCATTAAATTTGTTTATTCAATTATTTTATAGGGTAATAAGGAATTAGTAGTAAGCTTATTCCAAGCAGTAGTGTTATTGCAGTTTAATGACTTGAAACAAAAAGAAAAAATCTCATACGAGCATATTAAAGAACAAACGGGAATTGGTTTGTGATCTAGGAATTATTCGCTTGAATACGTTTTTAGAATGATCATTAATATAAATTTATTCGGTCATTTAGAGAAAAAAGAGCTTGATCGTACATTACAATCACTAGCTTGTGGTAAAGTTCGTGTCCTCAAAAAATTTCCCAAGGGACGTGATGTGAACACCACTGATGAATTTATCGTGGACGAAAATTTTGATGTCAAATTAATCCGTATTAAAGTCAATGCTATTCAAATGAAAGAAACGGTAAATGAAGGAGAACCGTCAGAATTTTTATATATTTCTCCTTATTCTAACTTTTATTTCATCCATTGAATAGTTGGAAGAAAATCAAGAAACTAATGAGCGTGTCTTCTTGGATCGTCAATACCAAGTGGATGCCGCATTAGTCCGAATAATGAAAATGCGAAAGACACTTAGTCACAATGAGTTAATTTCAGAATTGTTGTCACAATTGAAGTTTAAAGCACAGGTAAACTTATTAAAATTTTAAACAATCAAATATGATCTAAAATTGCGAAATTTAAATAATTTATTTCTTTATATTAGGTATCAGATATTAAGAAACGTGTAGAATCTCTCATAGAGCGTGAATATTTAGAAAGAGATACTGAGGATTCATCAATACTTAGATATTTGGCTTAATTTTTATTTTAAAAAGTAGTTTGATTTGTAATGTTACTTATTTTTATAAATGTACTTTTCCATTAGTAATTTTTTTTTTAAATATCACAATAAAACAATTAATATTTGTTAAAAAAAAAAAAATAATAATAATAATTTATATAACGCGTCAGCTTTAAAGTCAATTTACAGTGTATAAAGGCAGGCATGGGAAAAAATCAATAATTCAATTTTACCAAATATGATTTCCAGGCCAGAATTAGCATGAACTCGTTTTTTATTTTTCCCGGCAGTTTCCCCCCTTTCTATTGCCTAAAATCGACATAGGTCGATCATAAAAAAATACCACGTGAAGGATTAGATTATCTTCGAAATTTTTTTTAAAAAATTTTTCTGTTTGAAATGTTTTAGCTAATAAAAAAAAAAAGAATGATTTAATAATCAATTTTTTTTATTACAAAAAGTTATGGTTAATCTGTTAAATAATTTAATTAAATATTTAAAAAATCAATCTTTGAATAAAAAAAAAATGTTTT
This sequence comes from Funneliformis caledonium, assembly GCA_910591825.1. Classification (NCBI taxonomy): domain Eukaryota; kingdom Fungi; phylum Glomeromycota; class Glomeromycetes; order Glomerales; family Glomeraceae; genus Funneliformis; species Funneliformis caledonium. Next base: position 10,621 of record CAJVPQ010001569.1, read on the forward strand.
CGATGGTTAAAAGATTCTCAATTTTCAATAGAAATACTTTATCATTATTTTCACAACGTATATATTTTGATAGAACTCGTTCTCTTTCAGATGTTAGCACGATGTATAATGAAGAATTAGAGCAAAAAGAGATTACACAAAACAATAATCAAAAAGATGTAATAACACCAGCATTATACGCTTTTGCGGCGCGTATGCATCTTGATTTTTCTGACCCAAAAATATTATTACAAGCCGTCACGCACAAAAGTTTTACAGATACTAATTTACCATCAAACAAAAGTTTTAAAGAACTAGGTATAGTTATCTTTAGAAATTGTGTACTGAAATAAATTCAACAAATTAATATAATTTTATTTCAATTAGGGAATTGCGCAATACAGTTGTACCTTACAGAATATTTTCACATAAAGTATCCACTATTACATACAAATTATTTGAAAGATGTGGTGGAGGTTTATAATGGGAGAAGTACACTAGCGACACTTGGTCACGAGATTGGATTAAATTATGTTGTGAGGTGGAACAAGGTTGGTTCGCCAGACCTTTTATCCTCTGTATGATTTGTTTTGTTTTTTTTTTTATCAAATTAAAGTTCATTTAGTCGACAGATGTATTTAGCACTCCTGAAAATGATGGACAATCGGAATCTACGGATACAAATGAATCCCAAGTTGCGTATAAATCACGGAAAGTTACTTATACGATAGGTCGTGTTGTGGCACAAGCCGTACAAGCTATTGTTGGCGCATTGTATTTGGACAAGGTAAGTTAGCGGTAAAAACAGTATAATCTTATTTGAAATTTATCATTTGATTTTTATTCTATTATTAGGGACCAAATTCCGCACAAACATTTGTTCACGATCACTTATTATCAAGAGAATTTGCCATTCAAAAATTATATGATGTTAAAGAACCGAAGAGACATTTATCTGCGCTGATGAAACGTCTTGAACGGGATCAACCTATATCTAGGCATTTATATATTCCTTATATTGTTAGGTCCTTTATATTGAGTATTTAATATAATATATTCATTTTTCAACATATTATAGATTATTACATGAAGCCGGTCGTAAAACAAAAGAACCTATTTTCGTTATCGGTACATATTCAGGTACCGAAAAATTAGCTGAAGGTTTTGGAAGTAGCATTAAAATGGCCGAACACAGAGTAATTAATTATTACTAGTTTTATCCATAAAATCACTGTGTAAAAAATTTTTAATTGAATTTTTTTTTTTCACGGTTCATATAGGCAGCAAAGAATGCTTTATTAAATCATTATTTTAAAGAAATTAAAGATTTTACGTTACCATCTACTATCGACACATATCAAAAACAAATGAGTTATATACCTACAAAAGTTGGTGATACGCCAGCAAAAATCTAATTGAGTGTCATTTAATAACTAATATATTTCATGGTTTTTTTAACTCCCGTGATAATAAAATAAATTTTCTCAGTAATCATTTTTTTTTTCCTTCACTATAAAAAATTTATACAATTTAATATTGCCCTAAGCTTCTAAATAATCCATAATCCATAATCCATATTTAACATCTAAAACCTCTAAAAATATTGAAATTTAAAAAAAAATTTTATTTTATCAAAATAACAAAATACAGAGCAATGATATAAAATACCAAATTATCTACAAACTTACATCAAGATTTTAAAATTCAAAAACAAGAAATTAATGGATCAAGCAACAAATTCGAAATTATAATATGCATCCTTTACAAAATTCCTCAAATTATATAAATCATTATTTACGTCCTAATAATAACAATAACAAATATTTAGTGAATGCCCGTTTTCAAGATGTTTTTAACTAGGATTTTTAACCATTAATAGTTATTAATATCTTTTACATTTAGTCTTTAATAATTTATTAGTAAATTATATTCTAAAAATATCAATTATTTATCAATTTTGAATTAAATTAATTCATCGTTATAAAATTACCAGTACGATTTTCAGATGGGCGAACAATTAGTAAAACGGGGATATTAATGATTAATATTTCATTCTATTAATTTTTCAGTCATGGTAATGGCGATATACGGAAAGTACTTGATACTAAAAAAAGCTAATTTTTATAATTTTATTTCTGTTTGTATGATCACGGGATTTACAGAATTTTGAAAAATTACTTTATCAAAAAATATATGAAAATACATATATCTCAATATCACAAAGTTTTATTTTTTTTTTTTTTTATTAAAGAGTGAATATATAACCTTTGTTAAAAAGGTCACAACTTTTTTTTTTTATTCTTTATATCAACTAAATTTTATGTATTATAAAAGATTCTTCAAAGCAAGTGAAATATATTATATAAATATGTTAGCAACTTTTAATTCTTTCAATATTATAATAACGCTTTTATATACAAGTTTGTAGTAATTTAACACAAATTTTAATATTATGTGAAATATCAAATGAGCCTAATTTTTGGTAAAATATTTCAAAAAAAAAATATATATATTTTATATCAAAAAAAAGTGAAGTTTAGTTAGTTGTTTTCACAAATCAGTATATTTTATATATAAAGCAATTTAAGAAAAGAAGCATACACATATCTCTACTAATAATATTTGAATATTAAAAATTAATAAAAAAAAAAGCTTTTTAAAATTTAATTACGTTTTTTAATAAAAAAAAAAAAAAAAAGGCTCGAATCAATATTTTGAGATTTACTGGAAGTCACGTGACAGTTACAACTTCTGAATATAGGCAAAAAAATTTTTTTTTTATTTTTTTGGATAATCTAATTATGCGTAAACCCAAAGATAGTTTTTCACGAGGTTTAATTCGAATGTCATGGTCCAAAAAAAATTTATTCATTATTCATCAACGTGGCAATTATCCACCAAGATTACAAAATCGTACTTTATTTCAACAAAAATGGCAAGCAAAAAAGGATACAAGAGCTTATCATGGAGCTCAACTGAATGAACGACAATTTCGTAGATTATTTGAACCAAAACTATCTACGAGTTTAAGCGGTAAAGAGGAAGCGAAACATCCTCCGGTTTCAGTTTTAACTTATGCTAGTCTGGAAAGGAGATTGGATTTTATTGTATTTAGAAGTTGTTTTGCTAGTAGTATTTGGGCGGCTAGACAAATGGTCGTTCACGGAAAAGTTAATGTAAATGGCAAAAAGGTAATTTAGAAATTAATTTTTAGGTATAATAGTTTTTAACTAAAATGATCAATTAGAAATTTCAAAAAAAAAAAAAAAAAAATTTTTTTTTCTTTTTATAGATTTCTTCTCCATCATATCTAGCTAAAGATGGTGATGTTATCAGTGTTAATCCGCATGCTATACCTTTCCTCATTGATCCGATTACACCAAAGGGTTTTACATTCAAGCCAATACCATTCATGCAACCTTTCTTATTTATTCCAGAATATCTAGAAGTCAATTTTAATAATTGTTCTGTCGTATTTTTAAGAGATCCAGTTTCTAGACCCGGAAGAAGTGAGATTCCTTCACCTTTTCCACCAGAAACTCATTCCTTAGCTTATGAGTTTTATGCGGAAAGGATAAAGAAAAAGACGAGTAAAAGAACACGTCGTTTGATTCCTATTGAAGAAAAATTTAGGATTGATTAAGAAATATTTGCGGAAACAAGGAGTAAACAATAAAAAAATATATTTATACTGAAAATACTGAAAGATGCATAATATTCATTTATTTATTTATTTATTTTTATTTACTTTTTTTGTTTTGGAGTAGCTAAAGAATGAAACTTATTATACACCGAAATATACAAAGGATTTGGGAAAAGAATAAAAAGAATGTGAAAATCCGAGTGAACATATGTACAAAAAAAAAAAAAAAAAAAATAGTGGATTCTGTAAATATCGCGTACATCTTCGCCTTAAGAAAATAAATATAATAATAATAATTATAATAATAATATGTTTTAAAAATTTCTGAGAAATAGCTGGATTTTTTAATTCTCCTTTTTTCAATAATGTGTCTCTCCATTTTTTTTTTTTAAAAAAAAGGAGAAAAAGAATGCCAATGCAATGCTAATGCCAAGATTATACTTATAATCTAATAATTAATTATATGAAAGTTAATGTCATAATAAATAATCTAACTTTTATTGAACTAATTTATTATAATATCGTTTGAAATGTTTTCCAAGACGCAACTTTTTATCTTTTTCGACAATTGGTACAGCCGTAATGTATAATACATCTTCTTCATCTTCATCTTCATTGCTGTCACAGTTTTTTGAAGTGTTCGGTGAAGAAATTTCCATTGAAACATCAACATCTTTTAACATGACACCACATTGTCCATATTCTCCATTCAAAGGTCCTGGAAAAACATTAGGTACAATTTTAATTACACGACCATTTTTACCATCTAACCTAACTTTACCCAAATCTTCAACTTTGACAACCAGATCTTTTTGTCTCAAACTTGCCTCTCTAGTGAGCTTTTTTCGAATTTTGTTTGGTGGAGGTGGGATATGAGGTATAAATGTTACAGTTTTATTGAAAGAAACTCTTCGGGGACGATTTTCTACGTGGCGTTGTTCTAAATTACTAAGTAAAGGAAGTAAAGGAAGTGATGGGGAATTAAGCACGGAATCAGGAGACTTTGGTGAACAAGATGATTCAACGATTAAAGGTGATCCTGGTGGAGATAAAGGTGGCGTGTCGGGCGAATCAGTAGGTAAATTACCCTCGGAACAGGAAATAGATGTATCGAATGTTGTTTGATAAATATCAAAATATGACGAAAAACATGGTGAGGAAGTTGGAGAGTTATTGTCACAATAGGAAGAAGGTGCGAAAGTAGGAGTTGGGGGTAAGTCAAGGTTGTGAGGAATTTCGGATTTTCGTTTATTTTTTATTTCTAAATTGTCATTAATTTTCCAGATACTACATTGTGGTGTAATGACCGATTTTTTATCATCACTTATTTCGTAACTTTCGCTTACAGAGTCTTGCTCCTTAGGTTCATTGCTAGACGGTTGAGGAGACAAGGTTGTTTCATATTGCTTTCCGTTTCCAGCTGTCACTTCACCTTCGACATTCACAACCATTAATTCGTGATTTTGGTTTGTCATTATTACAAGTGTTATTTCTTTGTACCAAATAAGATATAATGTGAGAAAACTTTTTTATATTTAAATATCACTTTCAAAAAACAAATACTGAAAATATTTCTTGGAGAGAGAAAAATACTAGAGTATATTATTACATAATTTTATACAAATGTACTTTTAATTACAGGTTTTTTTTTGCACAAACAATATGAAAAGAAGTTGGGGTATATTATTCTTATTCTTGTTGGTTTATGGAGTTTTTTTGTATTACTTCATTTAGATTAGATATACTTAAACTCACAGGATGTTACACAACTTTAACACTTTTTACGAGTATTCCCGTAAATCCCATGCGTTCATATTTATATTGATGCATGATGCTGCGTATATTATAAATTTTCATACAGGTTACGAACGCCTTTTTGCGGCGTCAACATTACTGAATGAAATTATTCTATGAAGAATGTTCCCATCCCACAAATAAATATATAGTAAACACACTTCTGATGTCACATTTTTAAATCTTCAATTATGAAAGTTGATGAAGATTTTGGGTGGAGATCAATGTTTGTAACGTTCCAGAAAAAAATTCATTACATTGTTGGTTAACAATATTAATACCTCTCTTACTTTAAATTCCTTTTTTTATTCTTTCAAAAAATAAGGGGTTAGTCATTGTCAATCACTTTTCATTAAAAATGGTATTATTTAATTTATCTTAATAGAATAACAATTTATCAATATATTAATTAAAAACATTTATATAATAATAATACTTATTATTTCAAATTTAAAAATAAATAAAAGTATTTATTATAAATAAATAAAAGTATTTATTATAAATAAATAATTTAATTTTGCTTAATATTTAATAATAAATATATAATTTATAATGATATATTACACTTTAATATAATTATATTAAAGCATAATATATCACTTAGATTAGTATGACTGATATAACTTAAGTAAAACATATATACTCTTCTTATGTTCTTATTATTTTATTGTTAGTTATCCTTTTTAGCATTCTAGCTATTTCTTTAGTTCTTTCTTGACTATTCATATTTATGTATAATAATGTTAATATTATCATTTCATAATCTAATTACCAAATTATTTCATAACTTAATTATATAATTTTATAATCTTATATATTGATTGTTAGACTTAATTTTAGTTTGTTTTTTTAATTCTTGCAATATTAATAATTTACCTTATTTTAAATTCGTTATTGTGATTCTTTTATTAATAATCCTCTGTAATCTTTTAAACATCAAATTTGATATTAAAGAGATGTAATCTATTCAAAAAATGAAATAGGTCAAGAATTTAACATAATCGAAAATGGTTATTATGTTAATTATCAAAGATCAGCTAGATGGTAAACTATTATATTTTAAAGTTACATATATATTATAAATGTATTATTTTATATTTGTTATACTCTCGTTATATTTCTATTATTTTCCATTTCATTTCTATTATATTTCTTTTTTTTAACGATGTGGCACTGCCAGTAACTTTATTAAATTTATATATAAGGAAATACAAAATAAATCAAAAATAAATCTATGCTAAGTACTAGCTATCCCCGTAGTTATATTACAAACCCGTTTGAATCGATCTATCATCGTCTTTCCCCTCCATCAACTCCACTAAGTGCATACTTAATGAAAATTAACATCAGCAAGAAAAGATAAAGAAGACGTCAGTGCCTATCTAAAAATCTGAGAA
>CAJVPQ010001570.1:0-17430 GCA_910591825.1 Funneliformis caledonium
GATAAAACTATCATTCTCAGATAATAATAAATCATTCTAATTGAATGATAAAACTATCATTCTTAGATAATAAAAATATCATTCTCAGATGATAAAATATCATTTTCATATGATAAAACTATCATTCAAGAATGATAATGAATCGTTCTAATTGAATTATAAAACATCATTCAAGAATGATGATTGGTTAACCTGAATTTTGTCAGGTCAGGTCAGGTCAGTTTGACCTGTTGACCTGACCTGACATTAACCTGAAAATCTATTGATATAACCTGGATTTTCAGGTCAGGTCAGGTCAGGTAAACAGGTTAACCTGACCTGATTCAGAGCTCTAACAAAAAGAAAAAACAAATTATAGAATATCAGGTTGGAAATCTTGTAAAAGTCAGTGTTGGCATATGATATCATATGATCTATATGACTTACATGATTTGTTATTTGTCATTTGTTATTTATAAACATTTATGATCTTATGATATTGTCATATAATTTTAACCAATCAAAAAAGAGTATATATAATTTCGATTTTATTTGGAAATAATAATAAATAATAATAAAATAATAAATAAAATTAAAATTAAAAATAAATTTACTGCAATTTGCAATATTTTGACGCCTCTGACTTCTGAAATATTAAATTTTTGCAATTTGTAATATTTTGACGCCTCTGACGTTCAGAACGTTAAATTTATTACAATTTGTAATATTTTGATGTCTCTGACATTTAGAATGTTAAATTATTACAAAATTACAATATTTTGACGTCTCTGACGTTTGGAACGTTAAATCTATTACAATTTTACAATAAATTTAAGGTTATATCATATGATTAATGATCATATAAATCATATGACATGCGTCGTAATTTTATGACAAATGACAAAATGACCATCGGTCATATGACCAAATGACAAAAGATCATATTTTAAACTAAATGACAAGGTCATTTGCTAATACTGATAAGAGTAGCTATTCCTAAAATTGATAGATTAATACTGATCATCTTACAGTTCCATGTAAAATTATGAAAAAAATTATAGATATCAAGTTGGATCAAAGTTTGAAGTCTGTTATTCTGCTAGTGAGTTAGAACCACTTAGAACAACATTTTTTCCTGAACTAGAAAATATTCCTTCTAATAAAATATCAATAAGAGAAGCTTCACAACTTCAAAGTGTTGGGTCAATATCAGGGGGCTTATGTAACTGTAAAAGTGATTGTAATAATAACAAATGTCATTGCAAAAAATCGGATGAAAAATGTGGGAGTAGATGTCATAGCGGGCAAAACAAAAGATCAGGATTGAAAAATAATAGATAGTCGCATCATTGTATACCGTTTTATATTTAGGTAAAATTTAATTTGCAAAGTGTTAAGGCTTAACATAAAAACAATTGAATAAAATAGAAAATTTATAATGCTTTTTTTACATTTTTTATGTTTTTTAAGCATAAAGGTTTTATTAATTAAAAATTTATTTTATAATTATAAAATTACATTTTTTATATTAAAGATCTTGTTTTTTTTTTTGTTTTTTAAAAAAAATTTATAATATTTTCAAAAAATAAAAACGAAAGTTTTCATAAAATAAACTTTTATTATAATTGACTAAATGCGCATTTACTATAATTGACTAGATTGTCTCAGATTACAGCTGCGGTATCTCAGATGATCATTGATTCAAATTAACATATATATACTATCTGCAAAAAAAAAAAAATCTTTCCGAGAAACTATTATTTTATATAAATATAGTGACATGTCTTCAACAGAAGGGGACTATGTCTATCAAGAAGTTAACCGTCTTTCCATCATTGATAATGAGAAGCTCACCGGAGTTGAAGTGGTGAAGTTATTCAAATATTTCACCAAAAACCCCAATGAAACAGCTGAGGTGGAAAAGTCCCTTAGACGCAGTCCAAATGATGAAATTCGGCTTATGTACCTAAGGGAATTATTAAATGGTATGTAAGGACCAAAATATTAAACGTTGTTGCTTTTTGAAGCGTCATATTCGCAAATAATACCAAATACTTACTTAATCTTGTGCTTTTCTTATCGTCAAACCCGCCCAAAAAACACGTTCGCGTTATCGTAAAAGGTAAGTACCAAGACTGCATTCGAATATACTAAACCTACACTGCTTTTCTCGTGGGGTCAGAATCTGTCTTCAATATAACTTTTACCAAAAGTTTTCCTTGTAGCAGGCACTTCAAAATCACCCACCAGTCTTGTGTCCGTTTTGTGGACAACTCAAACTTATTTATCGAAGGAAAGTTTACTGTAGGTCGATTAGAATCCGCAGGCACCTTTGATCAACAAAGAAATTCCCACTACCTCAACCAGCTCCATATCGACCATGGTCGTCTTCTATCAGCGGTACTGAATGGACGACAAATGGGTAGCAATCCGATTATTGTCGGCTCTCGTCCACCACCGAACGATTCGCTATGGGATCGGATTGAAAGTCAAGGTTATGATGTAGTCGTGTTTGATCGAAATATAGAAAATAAAGAAAATAAAGTTGATATGGAACTAGGTGCTTCTGCAATGGATGTTATCTGGACTAGAGATCCTGGTATATTTGTTTTAGTTTCTGGAGATGGTGATTATTTTCCTGTAGTAAAACGGGCTCTGAATCATAATTGGAAGGTCGAAACATGGTTTTGGCGATCAGGTATGAAACTCTGCTTTGTTTGTGTTTGTAGTCAAATAAGTTATCTAAGTGAATTCCCACTAATATAGGAGTATCCGGTGATCTCACGGAATATTCCTCCTCGTTCTATCCTTTGGATAATTACTATAAATACTTTACATATGCATATGGACAAGACCCCGTTGGGAAAAATCATATCCTTGAAATAACCGATGGTGAAACGGTTGGAAATTGGAAGGGTGAAGAAGTAATGGATTGTTTTTTTTCATTACAATTGTTTGGGTGGTGGTACAGAAAAGAAAGGCAGATTATATACTTGTATTTCGATAACAAATCGAATTTGAAAAAAGTAAAAAATTGGATGGAGTTTAAACATTCGGATATAAAGGTTTGGGAAATGCCAGAAATAAAAAGAAGAAGTTGGGTAGTTGGGTAAATTTATGATCTTTACATTCACCAGTGTAATACACAGTACTAAAAAAATCTGGGATTTTATTCACGTATTCTAAATCAGCCGAGAATAATTATTCAAAATAGACATAAATTTTTTATAAATCAAAATTTTACAACTATATTTTTACGAGATAAGAGCTTGATGTAAATAAAAGACCCTCGGGTCAATTTTATACTTAATTGGCATTGATGTTATTTTTATTTCACATGTATTGGGGTCGGTGCTGAGCCTTTCAGCCGAAATATTTCAGGGCTCGATTTATTCAATACTAATCGTCGTACACTATCCGGCTTTTGCTGGACTGGTCCCTATATATTACATATGTCAATTTGATATAATCACGCTGGATAATTCAATGAAGAAATCATATTGACTCACATCTAACGCATTGTAAAGTATTTCTCTAAACTTTCTGTCCACATGGAGGGCATTAGCTTTCGGTATGAGAATATCTTTTTTTGAAAGATCCTTTCCTACTAGATCCTCCAATTCGGATGCATTTATACTAGATGCGCACACAATCTGGTTTGACTCAATGTATCTAAAGATAAGAAAATATTAAAGTGAAAGTACAAAAACAAATATGATGTTTAACTTGTTTAGCTTGAACCTACTGTTTGATCTTTTCGTGATCGACTCTTCTTTTATTGGCGTCAGGGCTTGTGGTGGAGGTGATTTTGTTTCTCTCTGGGTCTTTTAGATAAACTGTGCTGTACGGTCAGCAGTATTTCAGCCAATCATAACTCATTGTACACTTTTTTAATTTTTTATCTTTTCTACATATTTCGAATTTTCAAAAATGAATTCTTAATCAACAACATAAATATTTAATTACTAGTTGGTAACCCGTTGCTTTGCAACGGGACTATAAAATCCTTAAGTCTAGAGCTCTGTATTAATCTGCAAATAACGATCATTTTTAATTTGCTGATTATTTAATCAAAAATTTTTAAATGTCAGTTGGTAAAATTCAGAGAATTCGGGTTAGTATCACTTGTAAGAACTCCGATGAAATTTATTTGATGAAATTCATGTTTGATTTTAAGATTTTAATGCTAATTTTGAAAATATATACAACGTTTGATGTGTGAGAATTCAGGTCATTTTTGCTCGTGATAACTTTGATGCAGTTATATGAAGTAACTCTTGATAGGGCAACATAAAGCTGACCATGTGAAAAAACTGGTTGTGGTAGGTAGATTCCCAGGTGGTTTAATGTTTGGCCTTGATATTTATTAATTGTTATAGAGAAAGCAACATGCACTGGAAATTGTCATCTTTTTAGAATAAATGGCAGGTTACTTTCAGAAGGAATTAATGTAATCTGAAATACAAATATATGTTTACCAATATGAGATCCTGTAATGATTTCTGCATCAATCACTTTACTTTGGAACTAATGACAAATTAATCTAGTTTCATTATAAAGTCCTTCTGTAGGGTTCAAATTTCATAAAAGTATGATTGGTACTTCCACCTTCAACTTCAATTCACCAGGAGAAGGTCCTGTAATCTTTAAAATTTGGGAAAATATATTTGAGGTTGGTCAGTATTACTGTTTTCTATTGAATCTACTGAGTCCGCACTTGGGTATAGATGAACTTTACCAGGAAACCTTTCTATGATAGTATCTGAAATTTCATTGACATGAATATTCTTTGAAATTAAGTTAGCTCTATCAACAAAATAATTTGTATTTGCAAAATTCTCAACCAAGTTCGAATAGACGAAATCAATTAAATTTTTCAAATTTTCTTTAGATATTATTATATCTAAAGGAAGTTCAACCATGTCTTCTGTATCTGAAATGATCAGATACTTACCATCACTAATTTTTAAAAGGAATTTGGTAAAATTGGTCTGATTTAGATCATCTTGAACATTAAAGGTTTAATGAAGTTTTATATTAATTGTTAACTTCATTATCTTTAAGTCTTTCTATACTGTTGATTAACATAAGCTTATTGAGACAACATTAGTACGAGATGCATGCAGAATGACTAATAGGACCTGATGAAAATTATCACCAAAGATGAAAGTTTTTCCACCAAACAGTAGTTCTTTTTAAGTAATGTCACAGAATTTTTGGTTAATAATCTCAATTGCAAACTTGTGTATCATCAGAGCTTCGTCCTAAATAAAAAGTTTGGATTTGTTAATTAAATGGCTCTTCTTGCTTTTTCATGAAATGTTGCATATTGAAAATTCATTCAATTTGATTGGAATTTTGAACTGAGAATATACTGTCCTATCACCACTTATCAGAAGTGTGATAATTCCAGAAAAAGTCACTGCTACTGCAATTTGTTCATATAATTTGACACTTATGAGTAGGATATTGTATAGAAAAGTTTTATTAGTTCCATCTAGTCTATCTATAAAGAAATATCTAGACACATGTTCAATTGCAAATATAACATTATCATATATAGCACGCTGATCTTTGTTTAACAAAGTAACATTTTGAAGAACTTCACTTTCTAATTATGTAATATTATATGATATTTCTTTTCAAATTAGCTGATTTAAGTCTTTATTATTAGTATCTGTTACTTCTTCATTTGGAAAAAACATATTTGAGAAATCTTTAAGTGATTTTTCATTCAACAAAAGATAATATTCTAATTGATTAAGAGTATCGCTTTTAATTAAATTATTTATATTAGTATTATATTGGTATAAAAGATCTTTACATAATGATAATTTATGATTATTTTATAGTATTTTAAGTGCTAATAGTTGACAGAATAGAAGGATTATTGCAAAAAAATGATATAGTTATTATCTAGTCTTCAATTCACTTGTCTTATGTAAATATGCATCTCATTAATATCATTTTAAAGAAGGTTCAGTTGAATACAAGCTTCTTTAAAGATTAAACACACATGTTTACTAATAGCTTTTAGGTCTTCAAAGCTTATTGTACCTTTGAGATGGGTGAGTAATAATCGCAGATAATATCTTTTACCCTCTGATGGTTGTATAATATAAAGTTATTTAATTGCTGATATAGAAGTCTTTCGTAATTTCTATTTATAATGAGATATATTTCAAGTAAAATAGAGTGGAAAGTCAATATATCTATAGGCAGCAGTACTTTTGATATTTTTTGAAACTAAGCTAACAAAGTAGTTTTACATATAGTAGCATTTTCTATAACGTGTTATAAATTTTCTTTATTTTGATAAGTAATAGGTTGTTGATTTGGAAAATGAATAACGAATCTTTATACACTTGGAGTACAACCATACATTCTGTAGTGAAAAATTCTTCAAATATTTCCTGAAGTCAAAATATACTTCGCATCTAAATAGTTTTTGATTTCATTAATTGAGTGAGTCTCAGATGATATTAGTTAATCAGATTGGAAAAGATAATAGTAGTACGATTATGACTTTTGTATATATATTTATATAGGTATTTTACTGCTAGTATAGAAGAGCAAATCTCAATATTGATGTGTATGTTATATTTTGTGATTAAGTTAATATTATGTAATATGACCCATCTATTATTTAATTAAATATCACCTTTAATTTTAACAAAATGGCCATTATCTCATCTATGATAAACTGGAAATCTATTATCATTTTCTTAAGTATTTTCTTGAAAGGTCTTAGGATAATTCTTCTGGTACATACTATTCTTCATACATAATGCATTTGGATTTATTACACTACACAGATCATGTATCATAGTTTTTGTTATTATATCGTATGCAAGAGGATAAACTGCAGGGTCTAAAATCTCTGCAAAAATAATAAAATTATAATCGATTGCAGATTGCAGATTGCAGCTTATTTTCTAGTACTAATATTAACAGAATATGAGCATGTGGTAAACTACGTTTCTGAAATTCTATTATATAAACATATGCAATAAACTTTTTATAGTTAATTATTAATAAATATAGTTTGAAACAAAGTAACTATATATACTCATGTAATTAAATACCTTTTAATTTTAAAATTAATGATAGTGTTATCTTTGCATTTATTATAATCATATTATCAAGTAAAAAAAATCAACTATTAATGATCATATTTATGATATTATTCATTGTATAAAAAAAGAATATAAAAATAAATAAAGAACCAATGAAGTTATTTTACAATAAAAGATAATTATCTCAAATTTTAATTGCTTATAGTAAAAAAAATTTAATAGAAAATTTAATTCATGTTTTTATTATTGCTAACATACTTTTAAAAAAAATGAATTTACTTCTTCTTTTTTTTCAAAAATATATAAAGCAAAAAGGATTTATTTCTCAAATATTTACCTTATATTAAATCTATTTACTACAAGTTTTTAAAACCTATTTTAATCAAATTAAATTCTTATTTGAAAATAAATCAGTAGTAATTATTATAGATAAAATTATAAATAATTATAAATGTAGTATAATGAATACCTTTTTTTATTTTTAAAAAAATACAAAATTAGTTTTTATAGATTTTTTGATTCAAATCAATAATTTAATAGTAGAATCTATTCTTCTTATATTTTTGACAAACTACTATATTTTTTTCTCTTTCTCAGCTATTTTTTTCAGATTTAGCTACTTATATAAAAAATTATTTTATGAAGCATTATATCCTATTATGCCTTAATTAATTTATCATGTATCTTATTATGCATATATATTAAATTTATTTTTTTTATATATTTTATTATATTAAATAATAATATTATTAATTAAATTTTAAAATATGATAAAAATTTGATTCTTTTAAAAATTTGATTAAAATAAAAGAATGTTTTATTTGTAATTTAATAAGAAGATGTAAATATTTAATATATTTTCGCTTATATAGTATAACTTCTTCTTATAAAATTTTTCTTTCTATTTTTATACATTGGAACTTATAGTTTAAAATGATTAATTATACTAAAATATATTTTTCATATTGAAATTTTTTTTTTCATGACAAATTAATTAATGATTCAAATAATATAACTCTTTACAAACACTGTTTAATTTTTATAATGTTAATGTTATTTCAATTATTATTCATTTTATTTCTATATATATAAAATAATTAGATATGCTATGAAATCTCAAAATCTAAAATCTCAAAAAGCCAAAATCTTAAAATTCTAAATCTTGAAAGGTTCAAAATCTCAAATTTTAAATCTCAAAATTCAAAATTCTGAATGGTTATGAGAAGTACTTTAAATTAGTATATCGTAGGTGGGTCACGTAAAATTACTTTAAATTAGTAATATATATTGTAAGTGAGATTCAAATTATCTGAAAATAATTCTGCTGAAAATTTTTTTCATTTATTTGTATAAGTAAAACTCTTTCCGATTGAAAATTTTATTCATTTATTGTATAAGTAAATATTAAACTATTGATAAGATGAATTGTGATTTTAACAACTTTGTAATAAAAAAATTTTTAATAAAATTATATGATATACACATTAATAATTTTGGTAATATTATGCCGTAATATATGCTTTAATCAGAAAGCAAGCTTAGTTATACATGAAAAATTTATTAAGGAAAATTCAAGATTTTTTACCATTTGAGATTTTGGATTTTGAGATTTGTATAATTCAGGATTTTAGATTTTGAGATTTTGATTTTTTGAGATTTTAGATTTTGAAATTTTAGATAGCACCTAAATAATTTATACAAGATATTAATTTTTTTCAAATACAAAATAAACCTATATTTCCTTTAGTAAAAGGATGACTTTATTATCTTACTGCATTTTTAGAAAGCTATTGTAATTCTTTAAATTTTGATTTAGAACTTGATGTTACTATTACTTCTTATAATTTTAGTTTATATGAATTTTATCTTATTTTTCAATCAGATTTTAGAGAAGCTTGATACAAATTTAATTCTTATATTTCTTCACATTCTGCACATCCTCTTTTCAAGCTGCTCAAATTTTTGATCCTAAATATATATTACTTGGTATTTTGGAAAGAAAAAATTTGTGTAATTATAATGTTATTAGAGAATTAGCAAATCCTTTTGATAAATTGCTTTAATTAGAAAATTTAGTTGAAGAAATTGATTTAGAAAAATATTGGATGAATCTTGAAGATAAATTACCAATTCTTTCAAAAATTGCACTTAATTATATTTGGTTACCTGTAGTGTAGAAAGAAGTTTCTCAATTTATAATATTTTAGATAATAATCGCCAAAAACCTTTCAGAAGATTCTTTGAAAAAAATTAAATATGATGTATTTTAATGGCAATTAAATTTTTTTGGGATAATAAAATTAATAAAAATTTTTGTTTTCGCAGAAATTATAATTAATATAATAAAATATCCGCAGAATGATAGGGCAGATTTTAAAATAAACGCCGGCAGATTTTGCGAAATTTCCTGCTTTTGAGTTAAATTTAATAACGTAGTACAAACTTTTTGAAATAACGTTACACGGAATTTGTTTAGTTTTTTTTTTTTTTATAAAAATATATATATATATATATATATATATATATCTTCAATTAAAACTAATTCAATGTCAACTTCTAAACAAAATAAACCTTCGAAAAATAAATTTAATACAAGTATAATTAAAGGTTTGGATCCGCAACAGAATAATGAGTTTCAACAAGTAATTCAACCTAAAAAATCAATTAAAATAATTCGATCAGGTAAAATAAAAAAATATATCGAAATTGCTTTATCAATATTTCAGGTAAGTATTTTTTTTTTGATTTAAAAAAAAAAAAAAAAAAAAAAAAAAAAAAAAAAACTAAAAAATGTGAAAATTTAAGGATGAGAAATCACGTGAAACGGACGAAAATGTTATAGTTGTATTCTCAGGAAAAGGTCCAGCTATTAACAAGGCTATTACTGTAGTAGAAATAATTAAACGAAAGCTAGATGGATCTTTACATCAATATACTCAAATTGGACGAAATTTCTTAACACATGAAGACAGAGAGAAGGACAAAGATTACGAAATGATTTTGGATAATGAAGATGATGGGCAAGTACAAACAACAGTTGATATTTGCTCATACAAGAAAGCTATTCTTATATACATGATTTATAATTAAAGGTCACGGGAACCTGTGATAACTATTTATCTCTGTTCTAAAGCGATTCCGAATTTAGAGAATACTTTAGGGTAAAAAAATAAACAATTTTTTCAAAGGCAATGTGACTTCGATTATTTAAACACGTTTCATCGACATCATATAGGTATCAACCACCAGCATAATTACCTTATTACGGCTAGAATTATACTTAACACCATGTAATAAATCATTGTGAACAAATGCATTATAAAATATCATTATTATTAAATTACAATTACAATATATAATCGAAAAAAACTTCTAATGCTGCCCAGGCCAAGCAGGCGATGCACTGTTATCAAATTCGCCATAGAATCTGTTTGATGGGACCACTCGATGTTGAGTCCCACCGATAACGTATCCACAATCTGGGCAGTGAGAGACTTGAGTAGCACCACCACAATTTCCAATATAGTAAGGATGGTTATTTGGACAGACAAACCATCTACCACCAACCATACTATTGAAATCAGCGGTTCGTGTTTCTTCATTCATTGCATCTATTATTTGCTTTCGTTCTTCTGCCGAAATCAAACTTCGGGCCGATTCTTGTTTGCATTTTATTACGTTCCAGAGATTAATTTCAGTCTTTAAGTAACGGTTATATCTCATTGCTGTAAAAATAGGTTCTTGACAATTGGGACACTGCCAAAGTTTGACTGCTGTATGTTCGCCTAATCAAAAGTAAACAAAAATGATAAATATTTAAGTTCAACTTTAAATAAAGACAATTAAACATAGATCAATTCAAATTTACCATTTTTTACTTGATTTTTAAAGTACATGTCAAGACCTTCTGCTATGAATACACAATGACATTCTGGAAGCATGTAAAGACGTTCAAAATCTTTTATTTCGGAGAAGCTTTGAAGCGTTATACTACATTGCTTATTGGGATTACATTTCAAACAAGGCGGGCAAACTTCACCACAAAAACCATTACATTCATGACTATAAAATATAATCCATTATTAACCGTTCAATAAGAAATAAAATAAATGTCGTTGAATACTTACTAGCATTTTAATACTCTAGGACATCGCTTATTGCATGGATGTCGGTTACAAAATTCATAACATCTTTTGTTGCATACATAGTGTGGGCATTTCCATGGACAAGGCTCAAGGCATTTTGTACATTCTTCGTGGCAAGTTTTGGGGCATACATGACCATGTAAACACTTAATACGACATGGTTTAATGCAGAAGGAGGTATGGCGATCAGGTTCGCTACAACCGTTCGCGCATTGATGTCCACAAATTAAACCTTTTGGACATTCGCGTGTACAATTAGATCTTTCATGAGAATGTTCAATTCCGCATTGACGCTGACAAAGATGTCCACAATCGAACATCTTACCGCAGGTTTCTTGACATACGGGAGACTTTGTGCTACATGGTAATTTAATACTATGGTTACAGTTGGCAAAAGTGAATAATTTCATTCCTTTGCATTCCATAGTCATTATAATTTCTTCGTTATCTTTCTGGTAGCATTTAACCCTATGTTTGTGTCCACATGGTAATTTCAGACACACATCCTCTTCGCAACCACGATTTGAGTGATCTGTATTCATCTGGTGACATGGTATAGATTTTATATGTCCACATGGTAAAGTGGAATCGACAAGGTGTTCGCATGGAGGACATTTTCCAGCCTTTTCACATTCATGGCATTTCTTAGGACAATCATGTTCACATTTTTGAGGCCTATGTTGGCCACCGCATTGTCGAGAGCAAATATATTCTACTTCTTTTGTATGGTGGATAGGGTGACATTTTCTTTGACATGCGTGCCCACACTTTAACAAACCGTGGCATGGTTCCTGTAATAATTGTAAACATTTCACATTATCGAAGGAGAAAAAAATAGTAAAAAAAAAAAAAAAACAAAAAACTATTAAAAAATAAAATAAAATATTTACCGAACATCCTCCATATGGAACTTTAGTATCAAAATCTTTAACATTTGTGATGTCAATCTTTTTATTAATATGGGTGTTGCAATCGAGAGTTAGGCTTCTACCATATGCATTAGCTATTTAAATAAAGAAAGATAATCTCCTTAATGAAAGTATATTTCTTTAAATGATTAAAGGAAATTAATAAGATAAAATACTTACGTATAGTCTTTAACTTTTCAATAACTGGAAACCATACTTGACTTTTCTGAAGCATTTTCTCATTACCAAAGATATAAAGAGCATGAAGTGCCCTTGACAATGCTATAATTACTCGCTTTTTATCATTTAACACCTTGAAAGCTTCCTCGTACCATTTTTCGCTTACCGCTACTAACGAAAGTAAAACGATTTGGTTCTCATCATTATTATGTTCGTCAATCAATTTAACTTGAATTTTTCCTGCTTTGGTTTTCTCTTTGTCCAATCGTCCATGAATGTTATAAGGCAGGTGTTGACCTGGCTCTTTTTTTAATTCTGGTTTCAATGATTCCAAAATTAATTTTTGCTGATTCACATTAGGTGTCAAAATTGTTATTCTTGCTGGGTCATATCCCTGTTGATATAAATAAAAAGCAAAGCTGGCAACAAACTTCGCTTCAAACGTGTTTGTTTTCCAGTTTTCATCAAAGTTGTTATGTGTCATAAAAAACACATGAGAAGGGACGCCCATGATTTTGGGAATATTTACTGCTACGCTATGTTCCGTCGGGTCAACGTTATTATAAAGCGTACGAACAAGTTCATGAACCGATGGATGCATGCGAGACTGTTGTTTCAAATTAACATGGTCCCCACCACATTCGATCCATCTTTCAAATAAGGACACGTCTAAACCGTGTTCTTGAGCGGTCTTACTCTTGACGTTAGGCTTTGAAAGCTGGTTATCACCAAACATTATCAAATGTTCAAGTCTATTGGAAGAAATTAATGACATTAAATGTGCTTCAGAAATTTCTGAGGCTTCGTCCACAATACAAACTCTCGGCTTAACAGAGGCGAGGACTTCACGATATGCCGTAGCATAATTAAAGGTCATTCCGATCACTGGAGCGAAATTGCACACTTCGGTCCATCTCGCAACTTGAGTAGTTTCTAACTTTTCCGCTTCCAATATCGCTTTCTTTTGACGTTCCCTAATTTCTGAATCACAGAATTCAAGATGATGCTGACGAAACCTATTATATAACAATCTTCGCTCGCTTGATGTCATGGACCAAATTCCCTTTCCACTTTTACTCCAAAATTTTTTCGAAACACTAGCGAAATCAATTTGATATTTGTAATTTTGACCTTCCGGTTTAAGTTCTTGATCCTCTTCACACTTGCATATAACACGGTCATTAATCTGATGTTCCAAGATTTCCTTATCAAAGTCAGAAGGGGTAGAAATATCATCTTCATTGTTC
Source organism: Funneliformis caledonium (assembly GCA_910591825.1). Lineage (NCBI taxonomy): Eukaryota > Fungi > Glomeromycota > Glomeromycetes > Glomerales > Glomeraceae > Funneliformis > Funneliformis caledonium. The sequence goes on from CAJVPQ010001570.1 coordinate 13,536, forward strand.
ATCTTATCGTTTTCGAATAAGTATGATTTAGAGAGTTCCGTAAGCAATGATACAACTTGAGAATCTTTATGATGCGGTTGACCATTATTATGTGACTTTTCTTTTACTAATAATAAATTAGAGTTGTTAATGGATAAGCTAAGAATATTTGGAGCGAACAAATCGTACCTGGATTGTTATCATCAAAACCTTGGTTAGTAACAACATTAGTCCATACGCGAGACTTTGTGGGAAAAGATGTGCTAGTTCTTTGGTTATTAGAACTATTTGAAGGTGGAAAAGCGGGGAAATCTTTTTTCGAAGGACCCCTTTTATTAGCTTTAGTATCAGATGAATTATTCTTTAATTTGAAAATATTGTCAAACGTATTCAATTCGGACTCTCCTTCTAACCAATTTTCTAAGCAACGTACAACCATTGCATTTTCTGACTCAAATCCAAGGTTCTTATATTCACAATTCTTTAATTTCGCAGGAATTAATTGTTCGCGGAACGTTCTGGGACACGTTTCGGCAAAATATTCCAATGTCAAAGCAGATCTCCTAAATTTCCACAAATCTTCTAGCGTTCTTTGTTCATTACTCATTCTTTCGCGAATTTTCAGCCATTCTCTACGTAATTGAACAGAACTGCGTCTAAAAATTAAATGTTCATTTGCAACACCATGAATTTGACGTGCTTTTAGATCAGGATTACTATATTTCGAGAACGATCCACAGCGAATTAGGTCTGGGAAAGAAGGAAGTAATTGCTCCAAAATACTGTCAAGAGCATATGAACTACGTGTAAGGATGAGAATCGGCTCGAAACAATGACTCTGTTTGATGGCCTGCTTAAGTAACTCAACAGCTTTTGCAGCAACTTGTGCTTTCGAAGTAACAACTGGTGCCACGATCACGGCAACCTTTCTTGAAATTATTTGCCTTAAAGCAAGCACACAAGAAAATTCCATGTTATATGCTGGGGAGCTATATGGAGTCCAATAATTTGGCCAATCAGCTCGGCTCTTAGGAATGACAGGTTGTTTTTGATCGACCAATATTGAAGTAATATCAAAGGAAACGTTCTCAAGGTAATCCGGGGTAGACTTATCGAGAACACACGTAAATAATTCTCGAGATAATGGAGAAATTCGTTGAATACCATTACTTGGTTCTTTGAGCCATTCCATTACTGGTCTTATTGAAGCATAGTTCAATGTTGATTCCAGCATAACATATTTACCGTTAAGATCAAGCTTGTCGAATTCTGAGTCGAAAAAGTTTAATCCCACGCAACTTTCTTGTGGTGCAATACTATGAGATCTGACTTCATCGAGGCTAAAATGTTCGACCATTGCCCAGATCATACTTGACGTATCGACAGATATATTACCAGATTCTGTTTTAACTTTGAATAATAATACAAAGGTACCGTAGATCAGATGCTCACCCTTAGTCCAATTAACGGGTCTACTTGGTTTGAATCCAACTCTAACATATGGAGTAAAATTTTTATCAATAAAAGTGTTTATAATTCGAACGTCACGGTAGAAAATGTAATTATACAATGGCGAATTATCTGGCAGAACAAAGTCTTTATAATTAACAGCGAAGAAAGCAACGCTAGCCCTTTGAAGATCCTCTAAAACTTCAGTTCTTAACAAATCATAATGAACTTCACGATATATTTCTTCATAATCAGGCAACCATGGCCGATTCATCAAATGTTGTGTTAACATTGGCTTGTCAATCATTGCTTTCAAGTTGAAAATTTCTTCGGGTAAAGGCACTAAGGGTTTATCAACATAATTTTTGCAGTGCATAGTAATCCAGGAAGGCGTTTGCGGTTTTGAAGTCATCTTCTTAGCATATTGAACCATCTCTCTAATGTTTTTAAGTCTTTCACAAACTTCTTTCGATTCCACCTCGGAAAAGGTACTTCTAATCTTGTCACAAACCTCAGTGATATCATTATGTGAAATATTCCGAGCTGATTCGGGAAAAAGGTTTAGAACAAAATCAGAGAGTCGAATAATGGGTATAAGGTCGCTACCACAATTAACTTCTTCTTTCATATAGGAAAATACTTCTTTAAAGAAATCATCATTCGCGATGAATATACGAATCAGTTGCTCTGTATCCTTGTTGTCTGACCTTAGAACGAGATGTGAAGAAAGGATCTTAAGAAGTTTCTGTATCGTTTCAGTATCGAATAAATTAATCTTGGGAATCAATTCCTGAGCAACGGCCAAAATGCAATTGAGCCAATTTGTAGGAGTGGTGTGATATATACCATTGACCATATCACAAACATGCTCTGCATCGGGAGACCTTTTTTTTCCTTGCCTTCTTAATCGTGATCCTCCCGTGGAAGCAAAATATTCCGTAGATGGGATTTGTACCATCTTTCTCGTAATTTCTAAACGGCCACCTTTTTTAAAACGAGAAAACTCATATTCACTCAAGCAAATATCACCATCCCTTTGTACCGCGGTAAGAAAGTGTTTGTGATCTTCATATCCTTGTGCTAATTGTGTCTGAAACTTAGGATATTTTGAAGTTGACGCTGCATTAGACGAGGAAGCATTGTACATTGAATCTGGATAAACGTCGTCATGGATATAATCCGAAGGTCCCGCGTCCGGCCAATCTTGTTCTTTGGGCCTTTTTGTTGGCACCGGTCTCATACCGTCATCACTATTAAAGTCCCAATTCGAACCGAGGTTTTCGTTTTCCTCTTTTACATTCAGATATTCTTCGATATCTGTCGCGCTGGCCCAATCGAGTGGAACGTCCGTACAACCACTCCATAATTCTTTTGATAATTCTGCAAGCTTTTCAAAAGATTGCGCGGATGACCGTGAATCGTTCTCAAAAATTTTTGCTACCATTTTTGCTACCTTTGGCCGTTCCGGGGGCTTCAAGTCGGTAGCTGAGGAGACCGGACATATTGGATATGGAGGAGGGAAACTCATCCCTTCAAAACCATCTTTAAGAATTTCTTCGTTGTGTCGACTTCGTCCCCAATGCTTTCCTCTATTCCAAGTGTTCCTTTTATTGTTATCTTCTTTATCCAACAAATCGAATCTCGGAGATTGTGGTCGATCAATTTCCAACTTCGGAGAGATAATTTCTTTACTGGATATTACCCAGTCGACTTCATCATCATCAGTTTGTTCGACCGCTTTCATTGCCTCGGTACTTGTAGAACTAGCGTTACAAATTTTTGCATCTTTTTCTCCAACAGCCTCGGATGCTTTTTTTAAAAGATTTGATTCGATCTTCGTCATTAAAAGTGAAGGATCTGCGGCGGCCGCTTCCCAGCGGCTGATCTGTTGGTTAGGCTCAACATTATTTGGCTGTGAATCCCAACCACCCAAATCCTCCGTCATGGGAGCTTCTATTCCGTGGGATTCTTTGGATGAGGGATGAGGATCACAATCTATCATTACATCTTGTCTAATGGGAGGAGTATGGTAAGGACTAAAGCTTCTATGAGTGCTTCGGCTACGAACACTGCCGCGATTTGATTGAACGACACCATGATGAACGTTGCTTTGGTTACTTAAACGATCACCTCGACGAGTACCTTGGTAATTATGGGGTTGCATTTCGTAATTAGAATAAATTGGATCGTTATTAAAATGTTTATTATAACTAGAAGAAACTTGCTCTTTGTTGAAATGATCATTATGGCGAGGGACAGATTGATCGTTGTTAAAATTACCATTATGGTGAGGAGCATGTTGACTATTGAAATGTTCATTACGGTGAGAAGCAGATAGGTCGCTGCTGAAATTCTCATTGCGGCGAGGAGAAGCAGACTGATCTTTGTTGAAATTCTCATTGCGACAAGGAGAAGCAGATTGATCTATGTTTAAATTCTCATTGCGACAAGGAGAAGCAGATTGATC
>CAJVPQ010001571.1:0-17428 GCA_910591825.1 Funneliformis caledonium
TTTGATGCTTATATTAATATTAATAAATCAATCAATGATCGAGCAATTAAAATTCGATTTTTAGTTTATTCTTTGATCGAACAATGCAATCGATTAAGAAATCGATCACACGTGATCAATCAAATAATCGATCAAGTAAGTAAGAGATCGACCAAATCATCGATTATGATTTTTTTTATCAATTAAATGCCCTAATCCATATCCATTAATACTTCCGATTATAAAATAATATGCAGGTAGTACAAATTACGCGTTGCTGATATTCTCAATTCTAAGGTAAATTCTCGACAATTTAGTTCTATTCAGACCTTCCACGTATTCACGTAAACTATTTATTGTAAGTATAAAAAATTATCTCATTGTGTAACATAATAAATGTCCTTCCCTAAAGGATTAACCAATCAGAAATTCAGAAAGCGCGCTATAAAAAGGTCGATTATTTCCCCAATTCAAAATAATTCTTTTTATTTTTACTACATTTAAAACAAATAATATATTGACTTTTTCGTAACTGCAAAATGAATATAGGCACACGAGATTATTTAGTGGCTCTTTTTAATAGACCTAGTCTCTTATATATACCCCCTTCTTTACGCTCTTCTACAATTAATGAACAGACCGTTGCTAAATCACCTAACTATCAGTCACCAACTGTTTCTCATTCTAGCCATAGACGAAGCCCGAGAAATATTTCAGCAGGAATCGAAAATATTAATGAAACAACTGGTCCAGAACGTATTCCTAGTCGACAAGCAGTCGTAGAAGATAATAATAACGCAGCAACGAAAAGAGATCAAAGAAGGAATGATAAGGTGATGCAAGAAAATCATGGGCGTAAAAATCAAGAGTTAGTACAGATAGAATCTAACGAAGTTGCCGCTAGCTCTGATAAAGAGGTAGATAATAGCAGAAAGAGAAAATCTGAAACTGAAATCAATGATGAAGTTGTAAGAAAAAATAAAAGATCAAAGAAAAAGTCCAAAAAGAAAAGAGAGAAACGGCTAGCTCGTGTCAAAAGTGCTTGTCCAAAAGTGAGTAATTTTAATAATTATTATATTTGATGTTCATAGCTTTAATTTTAATTTTATTTTTATAATTTGCAGCTTGTTGAACTTCGCATGATTCGCGCTGAATCACAACGGATGTACTTGATTAGTCGATCTATCATTAATGAATTGTCCCAAAAATTCGTTATCTTGGGAGTAACAGGCATTGTACGATTTGTTAAGAAATCTTCTAAAAGCATCGTTTATTTTTATCGATTAACCTTAATCGAATTTTTTTTTTATTTTTACTAGGTTTACACAGTTATTATTTCACATGTGCCAAGCTGCACTTGCCCAGACTTCTCGATGTGCTCCTGCAAATTTTGTAAACATATTGTAAGTATAATTTCGGAGGAGGATGAATATGAGTTGTATATTTTGAAATACTAATACCAACATTTTAACATAAATATCTTAAGCTTTTTGTTTACCTTAAAGTTTTGCGCATAGAGCGAAACAGCATGTATATATATCAAAAAGCGCTTTTATCTTGTGAACTTCGTTTAATCTTTAAGAATGCTAAGCCCGATCCGATCGTCTTTGTAAGTAAATGTGTCGTGATCACAAATTATAAAATTATTAAATTAACATATGGTTAAACACTTTATTTATAGGCTAACCGTAGAATTATGAAACGATATAACGCGTTCTTTTCAGAAAAAGTTCTTCAAGAACGCCGGTCAAATGAAGGAAATTGCATTACCTGGTATCTAAAAATGTTCTTTTAAAAGATTATCACTTGCAGGCTATTTAACGTTCTTTAATTCAATATAATAGTTACAAACCTTTGAAAGATGAAGATCGCTATCATTTCTTGTTTGTGCAAAAAGGTTTTTTCCACAACCTTCACAAGGACTGCTACGAGCAATGGAAGGAATCAAAATGTGTTGAAAGAATTAAACAGGAAAGGTAAGATATATAATAATATGATATTTTATTTTTATTTATTTTATTTAGTTATGATCTATCTTTTATCTAGGTTACAGTTGAATAGAAGATTTTAATAAAGCAACTTTGAAAAGGAACAAGAAATAAGTAATACGTATAGATTTTATTAATCATAAAATCAATTTTAATGGGGTTTAGAAATTCTAGATTTGCTTAATATATATTTGCTTAGGTATAATTGATTGCTTTAAATCGTAAAAGAATTTACTTTTATATTAATAAATTTGTCATACTTTGTGAGCTAGTAACTTTGATCTAGAAATTCAAACTTTTAGATATAAATAAATAAAAAATAAAATTTAACTTTTATGTATTTACTAAGGTTTAAGATAAATTTACAATATCAGTCGGTGGACATTTCATATCACGTGCAGATCATTAATTAAAAATTGGTGTAACGATAAATAATCGAAAATGACCTTCTAATGTAACATATTTTTCTCTCAACGTAACGAACCCACGAAGCTTAATAAACTTTTTTCTTTAGATTTTCGCCTACACGTTTAAGCTCTTCTTTCTGTAATATAGCACTTTTACAAAAACTTTACTTTGGACCGACTTTTCCTATTATTTTCACTTTAACCCCCAGATGCAAGTTTGTATAAAAACTAAACTTCATTTTAAATTACCAATTATACGTATTTTTTTGCAAGCAATCGAAATACTTAGTCTCAAATAAGCGGTTAGATTAGTGATTTTTGTGAGAAATGAAGGTTTTTATTTTATTAATTAACTAATTAATATTATCTTTGCTAATTTAACAATACAAAAAGAAAAATACTGACAAGTAATACCGTATATTATTTATTTTTGTGATAATTCCACCAATGTCGCACTTTTTTTACAGTCCAAACTTCTGACAACTGCTCACGAACGGAAGTAATGGCATCATCTGGAAGTTTATCTTTATATTTTTTTAAAGAACCATTTCATCTTTTGTAGTCCGATGTCTATTACCTGTTGTCTTTCTTTGTTTGGGTTGTAGCTCGGGTAGTATTTCATTAGATCCTCCTTCTTGTGCAGGTTTGGCAGCCTTTTTTTTCTCTTTTCTCTTTTGATTATTATAATCTTTTAGTTTTGTTCTGACGACTCTACTGTCCTTCTGCCCTGTGAAATTTTACGCTCTATTTCTAAAACTTCTTGACGATATATTCCTTTGATTCATTCCAGCCCATCTTCCCTCCTAGTGCACTTCTGTAGGTGTATAGTCTTGAAATAATTGGTGAGATAAGGGGTCATCCATTTCAAAAATTGTTACGAGATCATTGATAAGATTCCACAACAATTCTTGGCGTGATTTAACAGCTCGTTTATTACATGAAACTGAATGATCATCAAGGTATTCGCTAATTAATAAATCTATTCTGTCTCTTTCGTTTTAGGAGGATTTTATTTGATTTTTAAGATTTTTTTCATCAATTACATTCCCATTAATGTTCTGCTTTATGAATCTTACGCCAAAGGTCTCTAAAGCAAACATGTGTGCATTTTCAGGATTTTTATCAATGTCACAAGGAATCTTGAATGCACTACAATAATGTAATCTTTCTTTTAATTAAGGGTGTGCTTCCAGAATAGCGAGAAAATGGACTATTGCCGTTGTATAGTTGGATTTAGCTGCACTTGCATATAGTGGTCCTGCTGCAGATAAGGAATCTAGTTGTAATTCAAAATTTCCTACACGCATTCCCATTCGATGTATTTTCCAAATTCCTGCCCACCTGTAATATAGGTATCATATCTAAATATATTGATAATTGAAAAAATAAAATAAAATAATTTTGTTTGTAATTTTTAATATTTAAATTTTGTAAATTATAAATTATTTATTTTATTGTTTTTAATACCTTAAGACAAATGTGATTTTCACTCTCCATTATTTCAAAAAATGATATTCCTTTTTTAGTAATATAAATATTTATTGCTACTCCTACCAAAACTCACAAAAGATCTAAAACTCGTGCTGTTAAATGATAATCAACTGCTGTTTTAAATTTATCTAAAAAACGAACACCTAAACGAGACACCAAACTCAACAATCCATAGCTAGAGAATAGAACTAACAAAACTGAACATAAGTCCTTCGAGGTATGCCATTGACCTAAAAGTGGTCTTATAATTGGCTAATTTTTTCGACACTTGATCAATCGGCGAAAAATTGCCTCGTCCGCCACAATATCAAGAAATGAATTGCTTTCTAATGCAAAATCTACTTTGTACATTTCAGCAACACGTAAAATTTTATCATCTGAATTTGGGTTAGCTCCTGGTTTCAAAATCACTACATTTGGAGATGGGCCAAGGCATCCACGATCTAATTTTGTAAGTAGAATATGTTTGATTGTTTCTGCATTAAAATTTGTCTTGTAAATTAATTCGCTATCAACTTCTTTAAAATCTAACAATTCATAAATTATCTGTTGAAATATCATCAAAGTTTCATTAATTCTCTGATTCATTCTGAATATTGGAGTTTCGGCTGTTAATTCAATAATTTGTTCTGGACCAATACCCACTTTAATTGGCAACTGGACTTAAAAGGCCATTCTTAAAGTAGCATGTGAGCTATCACGAGTAACATCATAGATATTTCCAAATTTAAAACTCTTTTCCTTAAAATCTATATTATCGATAACGGCCAAATTCCAAACATTTTTATCCTTAATTAGACGTTTCTTAGGGTCTGATTTTTTCATTCGCACTTTACAAGCCTTCGTTCATGCTGATCACTATGTGATATCACACAACAAACTATTAATAATTGTCAGAAAGAATCTAATAATTGTGGCATATAACTAAGACTAGCTAAAATTCGAGGTAACCAAATTTTTAAGTGAGGAAAAGCCCTAATAGCATTGATGCAATAAAAGTTACAATTTTTATTGTACCTTCAGGATTTGTAATTTTAGGTAAATGTTTAAATCTTTTTCGTTCAAGTTGCGCGCTACCATTTTTCTTATACAGTTCATCTATAATTCCAAAAAAAATTATTCAAAAATACAGAAAATGCTTCGTAATATTCTTAGATAGTTAGTGAAAATTCTAAAGCAGATTTTTTTAAATTGATGTTTGATCGTGATTTCCATAGTTTTTGACCAAATGCACGTCCAAATTGTTCAAAGTTATCATCTGTTTCAAAATTTATTTCTATTTCTTTTTTTTTAAAATTTTTCATAAAAAAAATATTTATTACAAATAAACTGGGAGTTTGCTAATGGAAATTATTTTTTGATTAGTTAATGTAACTGATGTATTGGCAGTTTATGAAGTAATATTAGAATAATCGGTAGAATTTAAAACAGATGTAAAAGGAAGAAGAGTTTTAAAAGTTTCTATTAATAATTTCTCTTAAAATTCACTATTATCATTGGTATGTATGATATTAATTAACCAATTGCCTAAACACTCAAGTCCTCTTGTTGCATCATTAGCATATAATTTTTCAGTAATACATGTTATTGCACCCTTTCCTTTACCAGGACAACGATAAATGTAACCACTCAAATTTTCGTAACATAAATAACAAATAGAGTGTTTCTTATAATATTATCAGAAGTTAAACCACATAAAAGTGGATTTGACTGTAATGCATCACAGGTATGTTGCCCAATGCAGGCCACTTGAATGCTTTGTTTGCTCAAATGCCAAGAATGTATTCTACACCTCATGCTTTGAGAAAAAAAAGTAATATAACTATTACATGAAATACATTGACGCCATTGAATCATTCCCTCCATAAAGTCCTTTAATTTTTTACTTTGTGATTTATGCAAATATTTATTGTCAAATTGAAAATGTGAATCACACACTCCTAATTTTGATAAAATACCATCGACTTCTTTAATTGCGTCTCTATCAACTTACCATATACCAAATAAATTGCGCAATTATCTTAATTTTTCTGTCTCACCACACCACTGAAACTTTCCTCTAATAACATCAATAATTACACATGGTGTAAATTTTGTTTGTTCTATATCTTCTTTAATTTCATTTTTTTCAAAAGTCTCATCATTACTTTCCTGATCTAAAATGTCATTTTCAGAATCCTCAGAATATATACTTTCAGAATTTACATTACTAATATCATATTCATCAGTCAAAGTTAACATTTCATTAAATAACTTCGAAAAAACCTCATAATTAAAATTACTTGGTCTGAAAGACTTATCACTGCTACTTATTTCTTCACTATATACTTCTATTTTGCCATTATATTCTTCGTCTGTTAGATATACAGAAAATGAGAAGGCAGAGATAAGAAAATATCGTGATTTTCTTCTGATATTTTATAACTCAGTTTCATAAATCGTCAAAAAATAGGGTAAAGTGAATCCAAAAATGCAAGTTGTAAATAACTTTTCTCGTCCGTACAAGAACGAAAAGATATTCTTTTTATCTCATGATTTCACATGTCTTAATATTATAAATTATAGTGAAATGTCATTTTTAGAGTTAGAGCACTATGAAGTTTAGCAATTTTTCAGTTATCAAAAATTTGCTATTAGTAAAAGTAGCTCAATATTTATTCAATCACGATAAAAATTGACATACTATAGCTTCACATTAGTGTGAAATTGTATGTAAAATTTCAGTTTATATTATTATATAGAATTATTTTTTAACAGGCTAAAAATGATTTATAAAAATGATCGACATGCATGTCAATCTCTCTAATTAAAACATGTCCCTATGCTGATCCCTGAAATGTCTATCAACTGATATGAAACATCTTTATTTATCTGATATACTACTAGTATCCATTGGAATTTTATATAATTTTTAAATAAAGTCATTTGAAATATCTAAAATCCGCTGGAAATGTAAATGAAGACAAATTATTAATGGTATATTAGATTTATTTTAAAATAAATCTCAAAACCCATTGAAGTGCACGAAAATCTTTAGTAAATGGAAAATCTTTTATAAGTTCTGCATATATATTCGTGAAAAATTATAAAGGATTTTGCAATAAATTATAAGACACAGTAAAATTATTAGAAAAATCATAATCTTTATTTACCAGACCAGAAATATCCTACTTTATAATTTATTTCAGATAATGAAAAATGGAGGTTTAATACAAGTGACCAGAAAATACCATTTTTTTCAGGACTCGTTTACAAATATTGATTGTCTTAAGCCCATTTATATATACTAAAATTTCCTTTTTTTTTAGAAATAATTTTAACGAACGATTTACATCTATTATATATTTAAAGTAAATGGAAAATTAACTTTAAAAGAGAACTGCATTGACATCAAGAAACAAACAAGGATATTGATTGTCCATTCTTTTTTAAATTTCATGAACTTACAGATGTGTTGATAAATTATTTATATTTGAAAATTGCGATATTTCGCAATATTTTTATATACAATTATATATAAATTTATTATAGCGTATCATTTATTTATGTGAGAAATTCGAAACAAATTCTTCATAAAAAAAAAATAATATAATATAAAAATCTTTAATGCATCATATTTAAAAAAATGATTTATTCTTGTTAACTATAAATCTGCAAGTTATTAATGTTCATTTCTTTCAAACTAGTGAGATAGGTTTTAAGCATCTCATAAATGCTCTATCCTCAAAATCAAAGGTTTCTCCTTAAATAGTAATAAGGATTTTTAACCTTCTAATTTGAACGTTAACGGGTTCTTTTGGTTATTTTTACAAGAATTTTCATTTCCAACTTAAATGGGTTGGAAAAAAATTTAAAAAAAATAAAAAGAAACTAACTTACATGCGAAAAAGAAAATTAATATTAAAAAATAAATATAAAATAAACTAAACTTATTACTACATTTAATTAACCAGCTGCCAATACGTGCATTAGAAAGACCTAAAATAAAGAAATGATAAAAATAAAAATTAAAATAAAATGAAAAAATTAAATAATAATAAAAAAAATCAAAAATGAAAATCATAAACATGCATATCATTAACGCACAAATTTTTAGGATAATATTAATGCCAAAAATAAACAGCTAAAAATATAATAAATTAAAATTACTTGTATATTGAATAATGAAGAGAAGATAACTGCTAACACTAATAGGGCATTGACCCTACTACAGCCTTCAACTATGTTTTTATCATTAATGGATAAGTTTAATAATTTATTTAGCATGCGTAAAATTATTGTTATAATACACTATGCATTTGAAATTAAGTGTTAATCAATCAGAAGTCAACAGTCAAAAATTTCGCTTATATTTATAGTTTAAGTTTCCTGACAATATATTCTGTGATTAGTAGAACTATATATTTTATTATCATTATGTACTTTTTTTAGGTTTTCTATACTTTCATATTTTTATTAATTTTAAAGGTAATTCAGATCACTGCTGCAATCCTAGTTGTTCAAAGTAGACCTGAAAGAGAAACCTAAAAGGATGCAAAGTCTGAAATAAAAATAAAATAAGAAAATCATCCAGTAGCTTATTCTGAATCAATCGAATCTGGAAATTAAAAAAAATGTAAGAAAAGGACAAAAAAAAATAAATAAATAAAAAATAATTCTAGCAGCTACAGCATCTATTGCTTTGTATATAATTACAATAAACTTTGTGTAACTAACAAAGTTCTGGATTTTGAAAAAAAAATAAATAAATAAATAAAATATGTCAGAAGGAACTGTTAAAAAAGATTTAACATATTATATAGATTGGGTTAAAGATTCAATTGTTAATGTACATATCAATACTATGAATATTCAGACTTTAAAGATATACAACCTATAGGAATGTCTCATAACAAATAATTTTTTATCAAATAAAATTTAATTATTAAATAAAATACTCGAGATTTTAGCTCTAGAATAATAATAGTTAAACTTATTCTAAATCTCCTATCAAATATAGTAATTTATATGAAGGTAATAAAATATATTATTTTATCTTAAAAAATAAAAGAATTAATTTTTATTGTTTAACGATTATGATTAGAATGTTAGACAAATGAATCAGGTGAACATCTAAATATACAGGATATTGTTTTAAATCTTAAAGAAATAATTTTTCTCAAACAAAAGAATCTTGACAATATTAACGAAAATGAATATAAGAGGAATGAATCTAAATTAAGTAATAAAATTATTAATTATGATTTCCATCTTATTAATTTAAAAATTGATAATTTAAATCAAAATTCTATTCAGTTAATTGAAGTTTTAATTATTAATATAATTAAGAAATATAATGAAGGTATTTTACTTTGATCAGATTAAACTATATATTATTCAACAAATATTAAAAGTAAATCAAATAGTTTGGTTTAAAATAAATCACAATATATCTGCTTATTTAGATTGTCTATTATTATAATATTAGTGTAGAAGAAAATCATAAAAATACATTTGAATTATTTTTAAAGGCAAATGATGGTTTTTTAATAGCTCAAGTTTATTTTACTAAATGCTTTTATGATGAATATGGAATTGAAAAAAAAATTGCATTTTATCATTTAAATATTATCAAGAATCAGTAAAAAATGAAAGTGATATTAGTCAATATTACTTAGAACACTAACATTTATTACGTAATATTTTTAGGGGTGGGGAATCACAGGGATTTCTAAGAAGCGTCTTACATTACACTTAGTAAATAATATCACGTGATTAGATTTGGCTTAGATTTACGATCTGATTATTTTATTTTATTCAAATATGTATTCAGAATATTTTTATTATGTAGCTGTTTAATATGTTATGAATAATATGATCAAATAAAAAAAAAAATATGTCAATCAGACGTATATCCTCTTAATTCAAATGGAACGGTACCTGATCGTTGTGAAGGTAAAAGAGAAAAATTATCAAGTGCCAGGTTTCTTGTTTTGGGTCATCCTCGAGTAATAGGGTGTGCTGTTTTCTTGTGGTTCTTTAAGAAAGTAAGAGTAGGAAAGAATTTTTGACAGATTGGACAATAAAGACGAGAATATGAATTTTTTTCAAGAGATGAACAATGAGCATCGTAGCCTGGGATTTTTATATAGTCATAATATTGAAGTAAATGAATGAGATTCGTGAAGTGTCCATCCTTAGCTTTTGTAACAGATGGCAAGAAACTATTGTAGCTTTCAAGAAATTCTACTACTTCTTTAGTTCTAGGTAGTTCGCAACAAGATGTATCTTTGCATTTTTGATATCAATGGAATATGTACATAAATTGCAATATCTTTCAATCCATGACCATGAAACAAAGAATTCAAAAGAGGCAAGTTCTTCGTCCTTTTTATTTACATTTTTTTATTTTTGTTTTTGTTTTTTTAATTCCTTGGCCTTCTCTTTTTCTGTACCTTCAAACTGTAAACTTTTGAATGGATTTATAAATGCGTTAATGTACTGAGTTTTGACTTGTTTTCCAAAAATTGAGTTACAACTTCAAATATCACAGAGAGTCTCTCCGGTATATTGAAAATTTCAAGCAGTTAATTCAGGATTTATGACTTTGCTTTGCGAATCCAAATGTTTGCCGAAGTGATCAACTGGCAATGTGATTCCAGCAAGTTTACCAGATAATGTTCCTATACCCCTTTTGACAGGATTATATTTAGATTGTTCTGAAGCATGCGTTCGTACGCTTAGATAATCTAAGTCAAACTTTTTTAAAAAGCTGACAGTAGACCTTTATATTTTTCAAATGCCTTGGATTTTCATCCAGCCCGCCATCTACTAATAATGTCCAAATGGGTCGGATTTGTCCATCAGTTTTCAATGCTTCATCATATTAGAAATCTAAAGTAAGATTTTCCAGATCTTGCATATGTATAAGCGAGGAAGTACCAATAGGCCATTGGAAATGTACAATATTAACATTACTCTTTCCGTCGAATAAGTTAACTATGATTTGAAGTCAAGGAGGCAATAGCTATGACTTAAATCCAATCAACTTGACACGCTGTTTATTAGAGAGTTTATTTAGTTAATAAGAATAAAATTATAAGTTTTAAGTTTGCAAAATGTTAAAAGTGTTTATTATTGTTAAATGTATATTCAATACAATGTTAAGAACTTGGTGGAATCTGTCCTTTTTCCAAGACATTTTCATGTCCTATATATAAGAAAATTACAATTAAAGAAAATCTATGATAGATATGATACTACTGACAATAATAACAGAGCTAACAGATATGCTAATTATGTTAAATATATAATAAATGATATAAATAATAGATATAATAAAGATATAATAAATATTATGTATGTCCTATTTGGCAGATTTGTCATATACGACGGGTCTGTCAGTTTCTGCCGGTTTCAATTTCCTCCCCTAAATTTTGGTCTTTGGACTAAATCAACATTGCTTCTTCCTTTAAAGATTGATAATTTTTCTTTTTCATTGAGCATATTTTAGGAAGGTTTAGATATTGAGAATGTTGAATCTGTTCTGGTCTTAGGAATTCAAAAATGAAATAGGTTAGTATTGAGACTGTATAATAATATTTGGTAATCATGCCTTTAAAATAAGTACGTCGAGCTGGAGAAAAAGTTTCTTTTTCTAATAATTGTCTAAGATAAAAGGTATTTATCATTATTAATATACAGTCTCTAAGGATTGAGGTTCTCCTTAACATACGATAAGTTATTTCAATTTTCTTTTTTAACTTCATGTTATCTGTGTAAAAGGGTATAGTAAAAATAAGGTTGTTGGAGATTTTTCTTGTCAAATCACTTTTGAAATCTTCTAAGAACATAATAAAAAAAAAAATAAAGACAATAAAGATAATAAAGAAGAGAGAAAAAAAAAAATAAAAATAAATAATAAAAAGAATAAGTGAACTATATAACTATTTGAGGTTCCCAATTTTGTTGATTATGATATTATTTTAAAAGATCTCCATTAACAGGTATTTGTAAAACTTTTCCATTCATTTCTCTTATTTTGTATGATTCATTTAATAAGATTTGGTGAATGTAGTATGGTCCTTTCCATTTTTGTTCCAGTTTTTCAGACCACTGCTTTTCTTTTGCCGTATAATAATACAAAACTTTATCCCCTATTTTAAAATAAAAGATCTTCTTTAGATTATGATCATGTTGATCTTTCTGATTTACTTGTGATTTTTCCACATGGTTTTTAGCTTTTTCCCTGATTTGCGGTAAATCATCCACTAGGGATTTTATATGTTGATTTAGAGTCACATTTTCTTCAATTGGTTCATCTAGGGGTAATCGTTTATCTCTTCCATATGTTAAATAAAAAGGAGATATCTTGGTTGTTAATTGCTTAGAAGTTCAATATGTAAATAATGTGGATGCAATTTGCAAATCCCAATTTGAAATTTCTTGGGCAGTTTTGGCTAAAGATTTACATAGAGCTTTATTAAATCTTTCCACTAGACCATTGGTTTGAGGATGATAAGGAGTTGATAGGAGATGTTTTATCTTAAATTTATTCATCTATTCATTTACCATTTGGTTATTAAAATGGGTTCCTCTGTCAGTTAATATCTTCATTGGGCGTCCATGTCTGCAAATAATTTCTTCATAAATAAATTGAACTACTTGAGAAGCAGTTGCTTCTGGTACAGCCTTTGCTTCTGGCCACTTAGTAAAATAATCAATGGCCACTATAATATGTTTGTTTCCTTGATCTGTTATAGGTAAAGGTCCTACAAAGTCAATTCCAATTTGATAGAAAGGTGCTTGTATCGCAATTGGATGTAAATCTTCATGTTTACTTGGTTTTCCTCTTCTTTGGCATTTGTTACAGCTTTTAACATATGCACGAATATTTCCATACATTTGAGGCTAATAATATCTTTTTTTAATTTTATCAAACATAATATCAGTAGCAAAATGTCCAGCTGTTGGATCATCATGCATCATATATAAAATAGCTTCTATTTCATGAGTTCTAATTACCCTTAATAACTTTCCAGGGTTTCTTTTATCATTTCTATATAAATAATTATTTTGAACGATATAATGTATGCAAAAATTTTTAAATTGTTTGATATATTTGGGGGTTATTAATTCAGTGGGAATAATTTGTTGTGTAAGTTAAGAATAAATACGATTATATTGATTGATATCCATGATAGACTGTATGTCACACTGCATACACTTTCGCTTTCACCCTAAGTAATGAAGATAATAATAAATGTCAAAAATAATAAAGAAAAATATTTAATCTAATTCAGGAAACTCAAGTTAAATATGTTCAAGAAAGGCGGGGTAAAAGGGAAGTCCTTGAAGAGTTCTATGTAACACTTGCATTTGAGTTTCTAATGATTGAACTTTAACTTCTATCAGCTTATCCTACCATACTTGATTATCTAAATATCTTGTATCCATGTCTGGTTGAATTTGGCCTAACTTATAACCAATTATACATTCGTGTTCGACAGTGTTGTAAGGTAAATTGGTTTTACAAGCTTTACAATATATGTGCAAGTGATGGTTTTCTATATCACAGGAATAATTACATTTAGATCCTCCACTATTTATAGGTTGTCCTGCTATCACTTGCTTAATTTTTATATTTGTGTTATATATATCCTGCATTTCTTCAGGTGGGAATTGATATCCTACAATTGTGATTATTGGCTTAAACCAATCATCAAAAAGTTCATTTTCTAACATTTGGTTCTGACTATACAAAGGATTTGAAATGAATCATTCAGTCTCGTATTTATTATTTTTCTCAGAATAGGATGGATTATCTGTAATATAGTTATTTTCGATAGAGGAATTATAGCCAGTTTCTTCATCTGATTCAAAGTTCAAGAAAAGGACTTCTGTTTCATCTGATATTCACGATAATGCATCAGCATTTGCATTAGCCTTTCCAGGTCTATGCTTAATAGTGAATTCATATTGTTGTAGTTCCATGACCCATCTTGCCCTTCGACCTTTAGGTAATTTGGAAGTTTGTAACCATTTCAAAGCTGAATAATCAGTTACAAGTACAAAAGGTTTTATGCCTAAATAATGTTAGAAGTGTCTTATGGCCCACACAACTGCTAAACATTCTTGATCGGTTATGGCATAATTCTTTTCAGCTGAGTTTAGACTTCAACTTGCATAGGTAATAACATGTTCTTTCCCATTTGTTTGTTCTTGTGATAGAACAGCTCCCAGACCTATCCCAGATGCGTTCGTATAGATAATAAAGGATCTATTAAAATCAGGGTAACTTAAAATCAGAGCTTTGATTAGCATTTCTTTTAGTTCATCAAATGCTACTTGTTGTTTATCTCCCCAAAGGAAGGGTTCATCTTTCTTTAATAAAGTAAGCATGGGTCGAGCAATCCTTGAAAAATCCTTTATGAACTTCTGATAATATGAAAATAATCCTAATGTAGTATGAAGTTGCGTCAGGTTCGTCAGTCTTGGAAAATTCTTGACTTTAATTATATTTTTCGGATCTGGGCGAATTCCGTTTCATCCTACTACATATCCTAAGAAATGGATATTAGGTAGACAAAAATAGCATTTCTTCAACTTAATTTTTAAGTTTGCATTCCGAATAGCTTAGAATACTTGACATATATGGTCCATATGCATTTCGAAACTTCCTTTTGAATAAATTATTACATCGTCTAAATATATAGCGACGAAATCTCCAAGAAAGTCTTGTAAGACTTTATTCATTAATCTTTGGAAGGTTCTAGGCGCATAGCTTAGTCCGAAAGGTATTACTAAGAATTCGTATAACCCAAAAGGCGTTATAAATGCCGTTTTCTCTATATCCGCTTTATTTATAGCTACTTACCAGTATCCACTTGCCAAATCCAGTGTAGTAAACCATTGGGCGGCTCCAAAATTTGCTAATAAGTCATCAATTCAGGGTAAAGGATAAGCATCGGCTTTTGTAATCACGTTTAAATTGCGATAGTCTATGCAAATTCTTTTGTTACTAACTTTCTTATCTACAATTACTACAGGCGAAGCCCAAGGGCTTGAGGACTTTCGTACTATCTCTTGTTCTTCTATTTTAATTATTTCATTTTTAAGAAATTCTCAATTCTTTGGATTAGTTCGATATAGAGTTTGTGCGATAGGCGTAGCATCGCCGGTTAGAATCTGATGTTTTATTAAATTCGTCCTTTCGATTCTAGTCTGACTCTTAGCACAAATATCGGTATGATCATTTAGAAAAGCTTGAAAGAGTCCTTGTTGATGGTAATCAAGAGGTCTAGTTTGATTTATAGGCATGGGTTCGTCTTAGACGGTTTTAGCTAAGAATACGGCTAGATTTTTGTTGGCATTTATCGAGTCGATATCGTCATCATCTTCCGTTTCGGCTTTGGAATTTTCTAGAGAGTAAAAGTTTATCTATGGGTTAAATTCTAGCTCACCTTGATTGACCGAGTCTTCTTCAGAGGAATCAGAAAAATAAATCGGCATTTCTTCGAGACATTCCTCTTCGTATTCGTCTTCTGAAATTTCTTCTGATGCATTGTGAGTTATTACTTTCGAAGTTTTCGTGAAAGTAATCGGGATTCGGATAGTGGTTCGATCTTTTCTAATAGTCAAGATGGATTTTTTCCAATCCATGTTGGCATTTGAGTTTCAGAGCCAATCGTTGCCTAATATTAAAATCTTGTCCCTAGATTCCAAAACTTGAAAGGAAGTTGGAATTTTAATTTTCCGATTATTATCGGGATATTATCTACGATCCCTAAGAAACGGGTCCTAGCTCCGTTGGCCATAACTACGATCATTTTTGAGGCTCGATCGATTTTATACCCAATCTGTCAAGTAAAGCTTAGTAATAATACTCGTGGCTGCACCGCTATCAATTATAGCAGTTTGGGCTTTCCTTCCGATTCATAGAGTACATTTAGCAGCAGAAGTGGACTCGTCATCGTTTTTGGCTAAATTAGCTTCCTTTGATTCTTCGGAAGCTTTTTCTCTGGATCCCCTTATGGCCTTAGCTAGACTGGATCGATAGTTTGGAATGGCGTGAGTGGCTTATCCAACTGATAACCCACATGGAAGGTTCTGGAGATAAGTGGTGATGTTGAATTCCATTAGTTGTTCAATCAGAGCTGGTATTAATCTTCTTTTTATATTTTTAGGATTATTTGAAGCTTCGGTTTGCATTGGAGCAGGATTCGTTTGCACGAATTCTTCAACGAGATTCGGTATAACTGTTGATTTAGAAAACCTTCTAAGGTTTTCTTCTTTTTGAA
Organism: Funneliformis caledonium; assembly: GCA_910591825.1. Classification (NCBI taxonomy): domain Eukaryota; kingdom Fungi; phylum Glomeromycota; class Glomeromycetes; order Glomerales; family Glomeraceae; genus Funneliformis; species Funneliformis caledonium. The sequence continues at coordinate 16,144 of CAJVPQ010001571.1, forward strand.
ACTCCACGCGTTTGACCCTTTAATTTTTAGACGTTGGATTATCGGGTATGGTCTCGACCGGGTGTTCAGGTAAACTTCATACTCTTCATTTTCATCTGTTTTGTAGTCATAGTTGTCGTATTCTTCATTGAGATATTGGTCAGCTAAATGCATTTCTCTAGTTTCACTGAAACAGTGTCTACGAATGTTTTGGTGATATCATCGAGGCTGAGTACAATTTCTCGCAATGTGTCCTAGAGCATTGCAATTATAACAGGTAAAATCATTGGGTCCAGTGTTTTGAGGTCGATAGGCATTAGTATTAAGTCCGATATTCTGAGACCTATAAGTAGTCTCGTTAGGTCCGTTTCTTCTTGGAGCTGGTGGTTGAGCTAGCATTGCTGAAAATAAATTGGCATAATTTATGGTAAGTTGTTCCAACTTCTTTGTGAGTTCATCTATTTCAGCACTAACAACTGGAGCGGGTTTTGATGGAGCAAAGGTGGAAGTGGAGGACATTACACTAGTATCCTTTGGAGTTTTTCCAGTAGCGAAATTATAACCGATTTCGATATTTCTGGTGGCATTTACTGTGACAGCCAAATCATTGGGATTTTGTGCTTACACTATTGGGGTATAAGCTGGATTTAACCTCATGAGAAACATTCATTTTTGTTAGGCATTATCAGTCAATCCTACTCTTTTTACTAATTTACGAAATTTATTAGCATAAGAATCTACCAATTCGTCCAAATGTTGTCATAAGGAAGTTAACTCCTGATACTATTGGTTTCGTTAATAAACTGGGCGTTGAACATATCCACAAAATTGTTTCCATTATTTGTAGTTGTAGCCCAATTATCTCCCATGGTTACTATATTTTCTTCAAACCAGTTAGCTGCAGCTCCTTTTAAGTATCCTCCAGCTATAGCCTTCTTCCTTGCAGCATCAATCCATCGATTAATAGTGGCAGTCTTTTCAAAAGTAGCGAGCCATTCTACAGGATCTTCAGCTTCAATGCCATAGAAGTAATCAATCTTCGCTGTCATTCTCTCAGTTTGTCCTAATGCATTTAATCGAGCTCCATCTATTCCAAAGATCCCTTCAAGAAGTTGTCTTATTTGATCACCTATAGCTGCCATTATTTCTGAAGGTGGGGTGGTAATTGGGATTGTCGATAGGCTAGTTGCAGAGGGTACTGGGGATGCAATTAATTGTCGAAGTAATTGTCAGTCTTTCTGAATCTGTATTAAATCCTGATTAAGGATTTCTATATATACTTTTAATGAAATAGATTGGTCGACAG
>CAJVPQ010001572.1:0-17420 GCA_910591825.1 Funneliformis caledonium
CAAGTGTCGAGCATAGAATTGAAATGGAATTAAAGACATAATTTATGATATATAAATTATTTTGACGTGTCGCTTCGCTATAAGTCACTATTGTTTGATCTTTATCCATGTTGTCCGGTAGATAATAATCGGATTTTCGGTATAATGATTATAAATTATTAATTATTTTTTTATTTTTTTTTATTTTTTACCGAATACTCTCCACTAAAAAGAAAGTTGTTACGAGTATTTCAAATACTTCGAAATTTCGACATAGCGTTAAAGATCAAACAAGCGAAAGAAAAAAATTCATTTATGCATTTGATGAGATGTGGAATTTAAAGTGACGAGAAATTCTACTTAAATACAAAAAAATCAGTTTTCATAATTTCGTATTGACCACAAAAAAGCTCATTTTAGAAAAAGGTTTTTAGATGATGATCACCATGCGAACGCAATATTCCCTTATAAGTCAAATAATAATTTAAAAAGAAAAATAAGAAATTTCCTTATTTAAAGTAAATCAATGATTTACAAAATTGGCAAAGCGAATTTACGTACGCAAATCTTTTTCTTAAAAAGCAACACGTAATTTAAGGATTTTTAATCTTTAACCATAATAGGGGTAAAGACTTTCCCATTTTCAATCAATCATGCTATATTTATGATCGTATATTGAATGATGTCCCACGTGTAGTTTAAAAATTTTATGGAATTCCGACGTTCAGGAATATGACCATGATAAAGAATTCCATTTATTATTCTTCTTTTATATATCGTAGTGTGACCATCAAGTTGACTGAAATTGGACTTTTCTTCTAGACGAAGTGGTGCAGAAAAAAAAGTGAAGATTAAGGATGTGTTGGTAGAGAACTAAAAACCTTTAATCGTCGTTAAATAGATAATAACTCAATAATAAAAGGGTAATTAGAATAATAGTTCACAGAATGTAAACTTCCGAATCATGTCATTTCAATGATCGATTAAATGGCACATTATCGTCATTTAATTTTGAATTATTGTATCATTGGATTACATTCCGTTAGTCAATGAACTTTGTAAATTATACGTTAAAGAAGATCACGATCTGAGCTGGTTGATGAATAAGTCATAGTAAATAATTAATTTATCGTTTTTTATTATTATTGTTCATTTACTTTCCAACTTACAAATTATTATGAATCAATTAAGTCATTCGAATGATTTTTTTCATCGAAAAGTATATTATTCGAAAGCAATGGGTACGTAGAGACTGGACTCGTATTCGTTTTAACTCGAGTCATCTCGAGTTAAATTCTGATTCGAGTCAGAATTCGAGTTGACTCGAGTTAAACCTACTCGAGTCAATTTCAAATTTATGCTATATTTTATAAATAGCATGTAATTTTTTTCTTAAACTGCATTTATTAGCATAATATAATTAACATTTATTATATAATCATTGAATAAAATTTTTTTTTAAAAAAAATTCTTTTAGTTCGGCCCCAAATTATCACAAAATTTTGGCTCGCATTGTACTTTTCCGGCCCGCATTATGACTTTAACTCGAATTTCCAACTTCGAGTACTCTTCGAGTCAAAAATTTCTTGACTCGACTTTGACTCGAGTCCAAACTCTATGGGTACGCTTAACGTTACGTTATACTCACAAAGTTTGTGCGACAATTACATTTTCATTACTTATTTTTTATTTTACTTTATTAATGTTGTTTCTTCAAAAGTACGGAAAAGCTTGCCACCAAAGATCAACTTCCTAACGTTGTTGAGTTAAACAACAGATAGGAATTGACAACTAAAGTGGTATATGGCATCAATAATTACGTAATAAATTGTACAAAAATTGGGTCAACAATTTTTCATAATAATCATCCAGGGTCGAATATCTAATAAACAATTAATTCAAAATATAAATCCTTTGTAATTGAAATCGCGACTAAATGTTTGGTTAATTATCTCTCAAAGATTTTTCAAAATAATCTTTTCTTTGTAAGCAAGGCATGAAACATTCAATATTTTGAGCGCGTTTAAATTAATATATTTATATACAGCAAGGAAATTATTTTATGCAGCATAATCTAAATTTTAATACTTTAAATAAATCGAAATTAAATTATTTAAATATCAAACATTAAAATAAATTTCATCATCATCAACATTATTCATTAAATACCAAATTTCATCTTTTTCATTAATTCCCCAGACATTACCTTCGGGACTAATTGAAACATGCTTAAGTAGTCCACCTTCGATCATTTTCCAATCCCCATTTTTCCATAGGAATACTTCATGTTTATGATTGATTCCTATAACATGACGAATCGATGCAACTTTAATTTGAATAAGATTCCCGTCAATTGAATCCCTTATAAACATGAAAGGAAAATTAGATGAAATAAAGGAATTATACCATTTTTTTTTTTTTTTTGAAAGAAAAAAATTAAATAAAATAAAAATTTACCAGCCTTCACCATTCCATCGAAAAATTTCATGATTAGAATTTACCCCCCAGCAAGTTCCATCCGCTGCAACAGAAACTTGAGAAAGATTACCGGGAGCTTTTTAAAGATAACATATGTATATTTATCGTTAGAATATCTTAATGGAGTTATTTTAATAATTATTCCTCATGATAAATACCTTGAATCCAAATGTTACCTCTCCTATAAAAAACTTCATCTTTTGAATTAATTCCCCATATATTATTTTCATCACCGACAGCAATTTGTTTTAAAAATCCGTCAACTCTCATCCTCTCAAATTGATTTTAATGTCAATTTTTTTTTTTTTCATAAGAGAAAATAATCTCTAAATTGATACATACCATTTACCATCAATTCCACCCACTAGTCTGTAAATTTTATGATCTTTAGTGGTACACCAAATACTATTATCAGCGCCAACAGCAAGACTTGAAGCTAGTACTCCTTTTGCATGTAACCAAGATTTAATGTTCCACTTGAAAACCTAAATAATTTATTTAACCATTTTATTCTTTTTTACTTCATTAAAATTACTTGCTAAAATTGTTTGATTATTTACCTGACAATCATCGATTCCCCATAATTCTGATTCAGAGCCGATATCAAGTAGTTGTAAAAATCCGTTAATTTGTTTCCAACTCATTCTTTACATATATAAGAATAATCACAATAATGAGAGAGAAAATTAAAATTGGACATTTCCGTTAAACGTTACAAAAATTAAATCCCTGGTAGGATTTCGTGTAACAATAACTTTAATGATTATACTGACATACTAAATCATATGATACGTAACGTGATATATTGCAGATTGATTATTTTTATTGTACAATATTAATTTTGAATATCCAATATCAAGTATAATATTAAAATAATAAGCTAACTAATGTACAGTACTTGAATATTTATAAAATTTTTTATATATTATTTTATATGATTATTATACATATTATAATAATTTTTATGTATAAATGAGCATTTGCCAATATACCGGATTCTAATAATTTTTAAATTTCTCAGGTTTCAACTTAATTATTAGAATTCAAAGGCGTATTTGAAACATTTTGATGATTGGATTGTTTTAATACTGAAAAAAATATTTTAATAAATTTTTAATACAATTATTATTGTATAATAAAATAATACTTATCTTCTTTTTGCAGTTAAAAATGTTAATTTGTTCTTTATTTTTGTCTATTGAATTATATTAAAGTTTATTAGAGAAACATTTTTTCAGATACTAATATATTTTGTAATTATTTATATTAATTGATTAATATTAAAAAATAGCAAAAAAAAATTTCAAAGAACTTGTATTTTTTTTTTTATGAATTTTATTTGCTATCAAAGTTATTATATTTAGTTATTGCTGATTATAAGTAAAAACATAAAATTAAACATCTTAACCTAATTTATAATGAAATTGATATTTAACTCTTTCTATTTACATAATTTATAATTTTTCTATTATTAATATCAATTTTTATCATAATACAAATTTTTTTTTATCAATATAATATCACTTAAAATAATTTTCAATTTGAAAAATTATATAATAAGAATATAATAATAATAATAAAATTAATATAACTTAAATTTATTTGTTTTTTCTTTTCTTCTTAGAAATAAAAATTAAGTTCAGTATTAACTGGTCATAAAATAATATATTTATAATAATTATTTACTAAAATAAAGTTATTTAAAAAAGTTAACTTTTCTTCTTTTTTATAATGACTAATATTTACTCTTTAACTGTCTTTAATCTAAAAATTCAAATATCATAATCTCTATTAAATCTTTTTAAAAATTATTTATCATTAAATATAAATGTTTTTCACTATATAATCTAAGAAAAATTGCACTTTAAAAAAAAACTTTGATATAATAATCTTCTTAAATACTATTATTCATTTTTTATTGATTAATAATTTATATCATTTTATCAATTATTAAATTTATAATTTTATACATTAGTAATAATTTTATTAGAATTTAAAATAAAGAAAATTTTAAAGAAAATTTAAATAAAAAATTTAAGATCTATTTAGCTTTTCATTAATGACAGAAAAATGTATTAGATTTTTAGATTTATTTAAACTCAAGATCTGAAAAAAGCTTAATTTTTTATTAAAACTTTTCATAAATTTAAAACTGAAATTCTTATTAAATATCAACACCTTTAATATAATTATTAATTAATTGTTATAACAGTTATTTAAATAGAATTTGCTAAGATTTCTTGATTATTTTATTATTTTATTATAATAATAAATTATAATAATTATTAATCTAACTTATTTTCTATTACAATTTCTTTAATAGTTTAATAAATTAATATATTTTTAGTAAATTTATCTAATTTTAGTAAAAACTTTAATATATTTGCTTATTAAAATTTTTTAAAAATTTTACATATTTATGAAAGATTGCAATTTTAAATAATTAAAAAGATACAAATAATAAATAAATATTATAATATATATAAATATAATATTATCATAACTATTTTTATTGTCTTTTAGCATTTTTGTGATATTTTTTTTTAAAATGAAATTAGTTTATTTTTAAAGAAGAAAAAAGAAAAAAGAAAAATATTTAAAATCAATGTAAACTAAAATATGTGATGAATTAAGATAAAATATTCTAAAATAGAATTAATTTTTATTAAAATAATTATTAAATATAAAGTAAAAAAAATAGTTTATTATAACTTTAATTTTTAATTAATAATATAATTTCAAAAATAAATATATTTTAAAAATAAATAAAATAATTATTAAAATATAAAGTAAAAAAATTAAATAAAATAATTATTAAAATATAAAGTAAAAATTATTATGTTAATAACAGTTATTTATAAGATAATTTAATAAATTTATCAATTATAAAAATGTTAATATATGGAATTTTTACAATAATAATTTTTTGAATATATAATTTGTTTCAGTTAAACAAATTAATAAAAAATTTTAATTTTTTCTTTTCTTTTAATTTCACTTATATATTTTTATATAAGATATCTATTTACTTTAAAATTGAATAAATATATAATTAACTTTTATTATACTTATATTTTAAATTTAATAATACTTTCAAAAACTATTTTTAAATTTAATTAATATAGCAAAATAACTTATAATTCTTAATAAAATAAATATTTATAATAAACATTTATTGAAAAAATTTTTTAATAAATTAAAATTTTATTGTATTTTTAATTTATTTAAAAATATAATTTTTTAATAATTATTTATGTAATTATATAAGAAAAATAGTAATAATAATAAATTACATAATTATTAATATTAAAAAATTAAAAAATCTAAAATTAAAGTAACTAATATTAAAGATAAATTATATTAAAATAATATTACTAATAAAAAAAATAAAAAATGTTAAAAGTTTAATCAGAATTTTAATTATTTTCTAAAATTTTTGAAAAAATTTAATTATTATAATAAATAAAAAAAAATTAATTAAAGATAAAATTAAAAAATAAATTATATATTATTAATTAAATAATAATTTTAAATATAAACTTATAGTTTATTAAATATTTATACTCGTAATTGTATACATTTTTATAAATTAACTAAATGTCAATAACTCTACAATATAATATTATTTTAATGAACTTTATTAAAGAAGTTCTTGATTTCTTTAATATAAAATTTTTTATTTTATATACAATAGAATACTTTTATTTATATAAATAAATAATATTATAGAATTTATATATACTAATTTTGTAAAAGTTATATTTGTAAACCTTGTAATGGTTCTACTAGATGGTATAAGCATGTTATTTGATTTTTAAACATAATTTTTAGACTCAAAGTTGATCAGTTAACTTTTATCGTCGTCAGGCGAGTAGTAATTATTTTCTAAACAAATCAATTTAATATTTAATGTTTCATAAAAATTTGGAAAGAAGTGATGCTCTCAATCTGATACTTTGAAGTTCTTTTCGCACAGAAAAAAAAAAAGGAATATTACGCCTTATAATCATCATTTTTTTTTTTAAAAAAAAAAAAAAAGTTGCCCATCAAAAAATTTTTTTTATTGATATCATATCATAATAATGGACGAAAAGGTTCAGAATATTAATTAAATTTTATAATATAATAATTTAAATTAAAATATAAATAAATCGTTAATTTTGAATTTTGAATCGGTCACGAATTGCTAAATTTAGTAATATTCGATGTTGGGGATATTTTTCCATTTATAAAGGACATGAAGGATAAATAAATAACGATGACACCTCAAAAATAACAAATTTAATTCATTTCTTATGCTTTCCATGTATTTATCAATGACGGGATACAAACTCGGTAAGCTTATTCTTTATCTTTTATCGAAACCAAGCAATATGGAATTTTATGAATGGATCATTGTCCTTGACAATAACATTTTTTCATCATTTCATTAATTTCGGTAGTTTTGATTGCACCACCTATGACATCTGTTATTTGATGTTCTGGAGTATTGCTTCTGGATGATGGTGGAACCACAATGTTTTTACAAGTATTTGGATCGTGTTTGGATATATAGTATTCCACTGGCGGGTCTTCATAAAGAAATATTTACAGACGTGATCCTTTTAGTATCACTCATGTATTCAGTTTCCTAATAAATTTTTTTAATAATTCACATCATTTATTTTTATTATAGGAATTTGTGAGATAACAATGAGTGAATATTGTTCTGATTAGAAATCGAGAATTATAGATACTGGATTGCAGAAAAAGTTGTGACAGGCTACGCGTACTGGCCATTACCTCTGTGAATATGATAATGGAATGGTAGATTTTAAGCCAGCTTCGGGGTGGAAAATGATAAGAAGACAAGAACGATAGACGAGGGCTTATGGAGCTGGAGTACGTGTAATTGAAAGGCGAATAGGTTTTGTAAATAATCAAATTAAAAGGTTGGTAATCTATTTTATTAATATTATTATTATTATTATTTAAAACATTATACTACATTGTTAACAACAGATTTCGAATAGAAATATTTGATGAGAGAGATCCTTTCTGAAAGCAATCATATATCAAGAAGCAAAATACCATATATTATATTACGGCTAACTGGTCTGTCTATTTGACCGGAAATTGGATAATACATTTGGAATTTTAGACCAACATGCCGTTAATTTTAAAACTAACGTTTAAACTTATACGAGATATATATAGCAACGCTTATTTTTTTATTTATTTGTTTGTTTTTTCATTGTAAACATTTATTGTATACATAAAAGCAAGTTACTGTACATTATACGAAGTATAATGAATTACATTTAATATATATTAATATTTAAATGGTAATTGCTTCATAAATGTAGTGTAAAAAAAGCTTAATTTCAGAATAATCTAGTCCCCATATTCTCTCCAGCGAACATTATATCTGGAAGGTCTTCGTCTTCTCGATAAGTCCAATTCTCAATACAATTAGCCGTGATTAGACAATCCGGATGGTTTTCGTTCCACCACGAAACGAATTTTTCAGGAGTAGTTAGCCCTCTTGCCTTGAGATTAAACATTCGCTTTGGGTCCGGAAATTTACCACTATCTTTGTACCATCTCTTGATAGATACTTGTATGTTGGAATGAAATTGAACAGTTAATCTAGCAATTTTTATAGAATCAAAGTTGATCATTAACTTACAAAATTAATAACGCCTTTACTTTCTTCAGTGTCAATAATATCGTTGTCGTCAGGCGTGTAGTAATTATTTTCTAAACAAATAAATTTAATATTTAATGTTTCATAATAACTTGGAAAGAAGTGATGCTCTCAATACCGTCAATCTGATACTTGGAAGTTCTTTCCACAAATTCTTTATAGCCTTGTTCATCAGGAAAGTCCTGAATATAGCCTTGTTTCAGAATAGAGTCCTGAAAATCTTTAATGGCTTGTACATCAAGAATAAAGCGTTCTTCCAGAGGAGGGTTCTGAACAGATTTATTTTCGGTTTTGGTTACGTTCATTGTGTGAAAATTCGCACAAAAAAGAAAGGGATGCTTATACAATTAGTAATTATATAAAAAAAAAAAAGGAATATTACGCCATGTGATCATCATTATATGATATTTTTTTAAAAAAAAGTTACCTAAACAAAATTTATTTTTTTTTTTTTTTTAAACTTTTCTTTGATATCATCATATCATAACGAGATAGTTTAAAAAGGTTCAGAATATTAATTAAATAAAATATTGATTTAACCATTTAAGAAAAAATTAAAAATTTAAATAAATCGTTAATTATGAATTTTGAATCGGTCACGAAAGTCTAAAGATTTCTTATGATAAAATTGCTAAATTGAGTATATTCGATGTTGAGGGATTTTTTTTTATCCAAATTTCCCTTCGGCATTTATGAAGGACATGAAGGATAAATAATAACGATAATACAGCGAACTCTACCAACCTTTTGTTTGTGTGATCGTTGTTGGTATGCAAGATTATGAGTAAAAATAAATTAAATTCATTTCATGTATTTATCAATGACGGGATACAAACTCGAATATCAGCTAGCTTATATATTCTGATCGAACACTTTCATAATTTGGTAAATTAAAATTTCTCTTTCTTATCAAAACAAAAAAATGTGGAATTTAATTAACTGGATCATTATTTCCTTGACAATAACATTTGTTTTAAGTGTTATTTTTATTTCAGTAATTTCGGTAACTTTGTTTGCACCACCTGTAACATTTGTTCTTTTGGTGTTCTGGATCGTTGGCTTCTGGATGTTGGTGGTACCGTCAATGTTTTTCGCAAGTATTTGGACCGTGTTAGGATATATAGTATTCCAATGCCGGGTCTTCATAAAGAAATATTTACAGACGCGATATTTTAGAGGGCGTACAGTATCATTCATGTATTCAGTTTTCTAAATAAATTTTTTTTTTTAAAAAAAAATTCACATCATTTATTTTATTATAGAAATTTGTGAGATAAAAATGAGTGCGTAATTTAATCGAGAATTATGGTTCCAATGAAGCTGAATTGCAGAAAGAATTGAGACTGGCTGCGGATTATGGCCGTTACCTCTGTGAATATGGTAGTTTTTAAGCCAGCTTCGACGTGGGTATTGACAAGAAGACAAGTATCAGGAAGAATATATGTAGGCTCTTATGAAGCTGGAATACGTGTAATTGGAAGGCGAATTGGTCATGCAAACAATGTGCAAATTATCAAATTTAAAGGTTGGTAATCTATTTTCTTTTTTTCTTTTTTGAAATTTATATTACACCGCTAACAACTGATTTTCGAATAGAAATTTTTGACGAAGGTGATCCATACGAAAGGCAATCATATATCAACCTTCTTAGAAGAGAAGCAAAGACCAGTAATTTTATTACCGGCTATCTGGGCTATTTACAAGGTCGGCCATTAGACAAATTCGCTTGATGATGATCAATTATATTGGAATTTTAGACCATCATATCGTTAGTTAAAGCTCACAATCATTCGAGAAAATTTTATAGCAACGCTTATCTTTTTTTTTTTTCATTGTAAAGATTTATATGATTCAAATACATTAAAACAAGAGAATTTAATATTAATATTTATATGTCAATTGTGGCCTAATGCCATAATCAATGAAATTTTCTCATTAAATAAAAAAAAAAAGACTTGGGTTCACAACAATCATATTCACTCAAAAATATAATAATTGGAAGGTTCTTCTTCTTCACGATAAGTTCAACTGTGGTTTGACAATCTGGATGGTTTTCGTTCCACGAAACGAATTTTCAGACCTCTCTTTTTAAGGTTAAACAAATACTTTGGATCCGGAAATATGCCCTCATCTTTGTACCATTTCTTGAGAGATGCTTATATGTTGAAATGTCAAGTGAAAAGTTTGTCTAGCTCGTCCACAATATTTTTAGAGTCTTGTTCTTCCAGATGCTGTTCAGAATTTTTTCGAAAAAATTCGCACCAAGGGCCATATGTATTATAAACTCAACATTTTAATTAATAACTTACTTAACTTGAATTGGAGAAATTAAAGAAAATGCCAAGATGTATTGAAAAAGTCGAAAAAAAAATCACTTTTAGGAAGTAAATAGCTTTTCCGATTAAAAAAAAATCGCGTATAATAGTCACGTGATGCGACGAAGTTTAGAAAAAGTCCAAAAGAAAATTTCTTATAAGGCAATATTACTTACCACAAAGAGATGATCAACTAATCGCATAAGTAAATTCTAATATTTTAGATATTTTTTTTTTTGTGTGTAAATCAACTATCTTTTAAAAACCCTTTCCTTTCAAATAAAATTAAAAAAAAAAAAAAATGGGATGTCAATTATCTGATAAATTTTTGCGTTTTTATATCATTGGGATGATGATCATTTTGGGGATTTATTTGTTCTTTGGTGACATGAACATGAAAATTAGTAAAGTGGGACTCCCACCATTTTCTAATGATTCAGAAATAAAGAAAATTGATGTTAGTCAGGGAGAAGATTTTTGGATATTAACTGATAAAGAAGAAGTAAATTATTTATTTAAACGATTTTTCATCTCATAGAGGTTCGTTAATAACAGATTTTTGTCAATTAATAGCTTTATCATTGGAGCACAATTTTGAAAAATCTTATGTTCATGCAAAAGGATGTATTTGATTTTTCTATCGGATCCGATGGAACGGCCGTTTACCTTAACAATAATGACGAAATTTACATTAGAAACATGTTTTTCAATTCATGGTAAAATACTTTATTACAAAAGTTGAATTCAAATTTTCATTCACCATATATCCTTTCTTTTATAGGTTTAGAATAGATGATGGGAATTACAAGCACAAAACCATTTCCATTTGTGATTCCAATACAATTTTTACAACAAATGACCATTCGGATTTCATTATAGGTGTTTATAATGTCACAGACAATACGTACAACTGGGAATATGGTATGAAATTTTTGATCATTTTCGAAAACAATTTCTCGAAAAGGATAACATTACATTGCTTGAATGTTGATAGTCGATGAACTTCATTATTATTACGATGTTTATTGCGCACCTCGTGATCAGTCATTATGGCTTAAGGATCATTATAGTTTTGTTTATAGATATATTAATCGTCATCAACGGTAAGTTGTTTCGATTTAATTCTTTTGAAAAAGATTCTTTTGATTAATTTCAACGATTTTCTTTACCGTACAGTACTCCTTTAACCGAGATTTCATTTAGACATTTAAAAGTTCTTTCGGAACACCACGCAATTGGACTTGACTATAAAAATAATTTATGGGAATATACTATTGGTACTTGGGTTTTGATAAGAAGAAATGTTAAAAGTGCAACTATTAATTATAATGGTGACATCTTTTTCCTTGATAACAATATTATTTATAACATTAAACGCCATTAACGAAGGAATTAAAGAATGGTCCAATGCAAAGTTGTATTTATTAACTTTTGATAAGCATCATTGTGCATATACTGTATTTTTTATGACATGTGAAAAAGCCCCAATGGTGAATTCATTTTGAAACTTTCACAAAAATCTTTTCCATTTTCTACATTTGGAATGATTTTCTTCTAAAATTAGAAAATAAATGTTCTTTTGTTCAAAGAGATAATCTCTAGTGATGTATAAAGCATCAAAAGGTTATATTTTGCTTAGGTAATAGATGCTCATTTGAATAATATAATGCATGACCAAAATATGAGGTTTTTAAAAGTATCGAAAAATGATATTATCACTTTTGCGTCCTTTTGTTGGAACGATTATCATTTTTATCGTTTACTTTCTTTTTAATGATTGGGACACACAATTTAATAAAGTAGGCATACCTCCATCATTTCCATTTCCATTTTCTGTCCATGGGATCAAGAAAATTGACGTTGGTCGAGGAGAAGATTTTTGGATGTTAACAAATGATGATTCTGTAATGATACTTTTTTAAGTTACAACTTGATTTCTATTGCGTAAAAAAACAAAATTTTTTAGTAACATTATTATGTGTATTTAATCAGCTTTATCATTGGGATAAAATTAAGCAAGAATTTGTTTTTAAGGTTAGGAATATTTTAGATTTTTCTGTTGGGCCAGAAGGAATGATTGTTTATGTTAGTGGAAATGGTGTTTATAGAAATTCATATGGTGGTGATTCATGGTAAAAAAAAAAAATTATATTTATATTAATAATTTTTATACATTTTGCAAATTTAAATAATTTAATATGCATGTATATAATTTTGAAAGGAATAAAATTAGTGATGGAAGAAGTTCTAGAAGTATTACCATTTGTGATTACAATACTATCTTTGCAACGGATAATGGCAACCATCTTGTTAAAGCTGTTTATGATATTAAAACCAATACGTATGACTGGGAATTCGGTATGACAATTAAACTATTTTCGTTAAGCAAATAAGCAACCTTTGATTTTAAAGTATTTATATTTTAGTCGATACCTCCAGTATTTATCACCAAGTATCTTGCTCTTCCCATGATCATTCTTTATGGTACATAGATAAAAATAATCTTGTTTATTTATTTGTTAATTATTTCGTTCGGTAAGTCGGTAAGAATTTTATAAAATTTGCTTTTTTGAAGGGGAAAAGAAAAAAAAAAAAACAAAATTTTTTTTTACCTTACTTTATTATATAGCGTTCTTAAGTCAGAAGTTCAATTTAAACAAATTAAATCGCTCTCTGCACTGCATGCTATTGGAATTGATTTCAATGATTCCTTATGGCTATATACTAATGGTACTTGGACTTGGATCAGAGACAATGTCAACAATGCAACTATTAATTTTAATGGTGATATTTTTTTATATTGATCGGAATTGTCTATGATATTATTATGCTTGTTCAATTCAAAATATGAACGAATATAAATCAAGGTGCTTATAAAATATGTACTAGATTTTATGATTTTTCAAAACAGATTGCTTGTATCCTTTTTTTATTTTGATCAGATACAGTATTTTTTAACTTATAAAATTAAGCATTTGAGTTTGCAAAATAAAGAAATTTTTATAATAAAACGCAATCCACTATATACTGTATGTACAGTTTTTTTTAAAAATATTAATAGTTACTTTTTGAACTTTGAATGTATCACTTTGTGAATAGCACAATCAATTATAATTATAAAACTTTCCCTTTTTTTTTTTATTTATTTGATACGTAATTATGAAGATGAAGAGGCAAATTGCATAAATATCATAAATATTATGAACCGATTCAAAGAAAACATTAGGAAATTTTAATTATTAAATATTATTCATTTTAATCTTAGTAGGCATTAACGAAAGAGAATATCTATTGCCAAATTTGGGCCCCGTCTAAAGCAGAGTTATTTGGCCGGCATTACGGTATTAGAAATTAAAAAAGTGGTGGGTGACAAATAATTTATATTGATCATGTGATTAGCCGCTTTAGAATCTTCCCCAGTATCTATCCTAGCATAACAGAGTTTCTTAAATGATCATTAGTTACACAAGTACTTTATATAATATATCCATATAATTAATATTGCTATTCTACCCTTATTTATATACATTATGATCTCTATGATCTCTTAGTTTCACTGAAAGAACTTTAGAAATACCTTCATATTACATGTAGTCAAAATATTGGTTTTGTAACCTTTAAAGACCAAAATATCATAAAATTTGGGTCTTTTTTTAAAAGCCTTGAGAATTCACGTGAATAAGATTAGAATACAAAAAGATAATCATTTCTTTTACAGACTTTTTGTGAAACTTCAGGATTGGTTTTGTGATTAATTTCTTATGAAATTAATTTAACCAATCAGAATTTTCATCAGTTATCCAATAAAATCAAACTTCTATCATACTTATTATTTTAGACCCTATATATAAATAAATTTTTTAAACCTTCACATAATCCTGTTATTCTATATCACACCCTTAGTTTTTCATTTTTACTATGTATTTGACTTGAAATTTTTCAGTATGAAAAATTCTATTTGTCATCTTATTTGTTACTTAAATAATTTTGATCAAATTCAATAAATATTAGCTAAAAAAAAAATCACATAGAAATGAAAAAAGTGTTGGTGATACTAGATTACTTAAAATATCTCTTAAATTTGATGATTAATTAAATATATAAATTTACTACTTTTAAAAATTATGTTTAATTTTATAAATTATAATCTTTAAAAAAAAAATGAAATTTATTATTTAGAATACTTAAAATTATTTCTTATAAATAATTAAATGAATTTCAATTTATTTATAAATTAATTTTTAAACTTTAAAAATTAAAAATACAAATTATATTTTATTTTAATTTTATTATTTTAGATTTTAATATTATTATTATATAAAAGAAGATATTAATGATAATGATCTAAGAAAAGATGATGATCTTAAAGAAATATTTTATGTCTTATATATCTTCTATGTCATTTATATTATATATTTCTTCTATATCATATATTATTTTTATTTATTTTATATCATTTATATCTTTTATTTATTATATTATATTTATCTTATTTATTTTTTTTATATCTTTTAATATATCGATAACTTTATGTATTTTATTTATATAAATAGAGAACATTTTTTTAGCTTAGCAGTGTGTCCAATTCATATCTTATTTAGATAGTTTACTTTAATTTCTTTAATATACTTGTACAGTATAGAACGCTAATTAAAGTAATACTCAATAGTTATCATTATTAAATAAACTATTTACTAATTGATACTCTTCTAAAATCAATTATAAAATTAACTTTCTGCTTACCATTTAAATTATTACTTTACTTATCACTTATAAGTACTTTAAAGAACTGATCATAATATTATTATATATATAATATTAAAATTTACTAATTAAAAATAAATTTACAATAAAAATAAATAAATCAATGTTTTTTTAATTAATTAAAAAAAGTAATATAAATTTAGTTTAAATAATATTAAATATAATAATTTAGCAAGATAAGATTATATTAATTTTACTGTATTAATATTAATTAAAATTTATTTAATATAAATATAATTATATAATTAGGTAACAAAAACTGTTAAAATATTTAAATGATATTTAATTAACTGTAATATAATACTTATTTAGTAGATTATATGAAAAGACAGATATTACATGCATATGCATACATAAAGCATGTCTAACTGTATATACTACTCTATAATAAATTATCAGATTTTATAAATTTTACTTATAATAACTTCAATCATTCTAAATAAATGATTCTTTTATCATTTATTTAGAATGATAATTCAATCATTCTAAATAAACAATTCTTTTATCATTCGTTTGAAATGATAAATTTAATCGTTCCAAACGATCTGAAATTTCAAATTAATCTGAAATTTTTAGTTCAGTTCAGATTTTTACCAGTTTACAGTTCAGTTTGATTTTAGATTGGCCTATAATCTAGACTGAACTGAACCATTCAGAGCATTAGTTTTTTTACATTTTTATATATAAAATTATGTTATCTATTACTTTAAAAATAAGTATTTTTTTGATATTTTATAAATAGAATATTTTGAATTATATATAATTTTATATGATTATTATATATATAGGTGGTTTGTAATAAAAAAAAGAAAACTATCAAAAATTTAATATTTATTTTAGATTTATTATTCTAAAAAAATAATATTTAATTTATAAAGTAAAAAATTTTTTTTTGGTAGTTTATTTCCTTTCTACTATATATTATAATAATATTATATGTAAAATAAATGTTTTCTAATAATAATTTTTATAATTTTTTAGGTTTATTTCAATTTTAACTTAATAATTATAAAGAAAATTATAGTTAAAAGTTTTAATTTAATTAATAATGAGATTAATTTTTAAAATATTTTTATATTTTTGGTTAAAATATAGTATTTTATAATAGAAAAAAACTATAAAAAAAAATTTTTATTTTATAAGTTAAATATGATTTTTTTAATAAAATAAATTTAGATTTAATATTAACTCAAAAAAATTTTTTTTTTGCAATTTTTTTCCTTTTTATTATAATGTTCTTATATTATAATAGTTTTTTACTTATATAATTTGTAATCATTCTATTATTAAGATTAATTCTCTATTATTTTTTAAATTATTTAGCAGGTAAATTTACTTATAAACTTAAAAAATATTTATAATTATTAATAAAATATTTAATATTAATTTTAATAGAATAATTATATGAAAAATATAATTTAATATATATTTTATAAACTTAATTTAAATAATTCAATTATAATAAAGTTTTAAAAAATTTATTATAATAATTTTTAAAATTTTTAAAATTTATATATTTACAAATTAATAAATTACTTTACTACTAATAAAATTATAAAATAAATAATAATTTTATTTTATTTTTTATGATAAATTTTATAATATTCAATTATAATTAATATTACTAAAATTAAATTTAATAACTTTATTAAAAGTTAATAAAATTTTCTAAGAATTACAAATTTTTAACTTATAAATAACTTTAAATTTTTATTATATAATTAAAAAGTAAAAATTACTATAATATAATATATATTTATAAAATTAATTTAAAAAAAAATTTTTAAAAAAATATTGATTTTTTATAAAAGTAAATCAAAAGGAAATTTATAATAAATAAGTAAACAAATTTGCTTATATATCTTTATATTTTAAAAGATAATATAAATATTTTATAAATTATTTTATTTGTATTTTACTAATATAATATTATTTAAACTTATTTATCTTTTGTTTACTTTCTTTTTGATTGAGTAAGACCATTAGTTTTATGTAAAAAATTAATTTTTTATTTAATAAAGTTTACTGATTTTTGACACTAAATTTCATGTGATTTATTATATTAATTAAATGTTATTTTATTGATTAAATAAAAATTTATTTAATTTATTACCATTATTATAGTTGCGGGGCAAAACCCTAAACCCATTTTGGCAAAAGTCGAAACTTTTCAGGAGATGTTTCGACGGGCTTCGATG